>PVJI01023622.1:0-23234 GCA_004026765.1 Micronycteris hirsuta
GCGCCCAGTGCTAGTGGCTCCTGCAGCTCCGGCGCTCCATGATGAAGTGCCCTTGGATTGTGTGTCAGGATGAATGGGCAGACCTTTGACAGACACGCGACCGTGGCTGGAGAGAGCCCAGCAGTCGCTGCGGACCCTCCCATCCCAAGTGAGCAGGTGCCGCAGGAACCCAGTTCCCTGTCAGTCCTGCTTTTTCCCTGGGGGGCCGTTGGCTCCTGAGGAAGAGAGATGCCGGCACTGGAAGAGCTGTTAATGGCATTTACTCTGTCTTAATCCTTTTTTGTCCCATTCGTATTTCAGTGCCTGAAACTTGGCAGGATGTCAGAAGCCACAGTTGCAAGCAGGGAAATGTTCCTTTGAACAGTGAGGACCTAGTAAAATTGTTTCCCTGGTATTTAATTTGTTAAAACATGTGAGAGTGTAATATTCCCTCTTAGATCCCAAATAGACTGCCACTGAAAGATCTTGCCAAAAATGAACTTTCTGGAGCTCTTAATTATCTTTGTTTTTAAAAGATGGCAGTTAAGTTATTTTTGTCAAGCTTATCAAGCACTAACTATATAATAAGGTATTCCTGGCATATTAAGTTTACCGAATGGGGAAATAAGGTGAATGGAGTTGGGTGTCTGCCGTCAAGTGTTGTCTGTTTGAAGTCAAACCTGTTGGGAATTTGGACCTTACACTCTTTTATTTTTTATTTTATTTTTTAAAATCCTCACCTGAGGATATGTTTTTATTGAGTTTAGAGAGAGAGGAAGGGAGGGAGGGAGGGAGGAAGGGAGGGATAGAGAGGAAGAGAAACATTGGTGTAAGAGAGAAATGTCGGTCAGTTGTCTCTTGTACGTGCCCCATCCAGAGATCGAACCTGAACCTAGGTATCTGCCCTGATTGGGGGTCACACCCGCAACCTTTTGGTGTCTAGGACGACACTCCGACCAACAGAGGCACTTGTCCAGGGTGGACCTTACACTCTTTACTGCTAAGATATCAGCATTTAGTTAGGAGGACCTGCCTGATTCCCTGCATAGCTAATAAAAGGAATTCAGAGAATGCCAGTAAAATCCCCGGAGACCCCGATTTCTGTTGAGATCTGTCAAATCCGAGGTTGCGTGGCCTGGCTCGTGGTGTCTGCTGTGACGGATGTGTGTTGTGCTGTCTGTATGTGGGTGTTAAGAATGTGTTTGGGGGACAGGAATTCTTGGTAGCACAGGGGCTCCCCAACTGGTAGATTCTGGATCAGACTTGGGGTCAACTTGAGGGTAAGAAGGGGCCAGATGCCCAAGAACATGCCGTCTTTGACTTCCTGGCCTTCCTCTTCTGAGTGCTGGCCTTCTCTGGGCGGAGACGGGTCTTGTCTGGAGGGACAGCCCTTCCTGCCGCTTGGGTTCCTGCCGAGCCCGGGGTGAGGGCTGGCTGAGGGGGGTCCCCGCCACTGTGGGAGAGAAGGCTGAGAGCTACTTGAGGAGCATTTGGGGTTTGAGTCAGTTGTGTCTTTGAAAAAAATTTACCCATTTGGACTTGTCTGTGGAAGCAATTAGGGAGATCACAGGACCGTTTCTGATCCCAATTCTGTGCAGTGTCTATTCAGAGAAACAGAAAACAGTCAGCGGGAACAGGGGATTATTTGAGCACACACAGAGTCCTGTTGTCTCAGAGGCATGCCCTCAGACAATTTGCCTTGCAGTGGAGTTTAAGCCCATGAAAGGAAATAAAAAGTGTTTTATTAGATGGTAAAGAAAGATGGACTGGACTTATGAGACTTGGAGAATTTTAACTTTTTCTTTGTTAATGCAAACTTTGGAAGAGAGTGACTTCTTATATAATGCGATTTATTTGTACAATTCAGTAATTATTGTTAATAGTTAATAATTATCTTCAACTGGGTAAAATGCCTGTGTGTGTTGTATATCTTTTGTTCAAAGCTACATAATTGCTACTTCTGAAGATCAGTGTACCTTAGGGATGCAACCCGCTCCCGTTTGTTAAGCGTCTATTTTGTACAAGACCTTATGGAAGTTCTTGCTTGCCATGACCACGGGAAGTCAGGTGGAATATGTGGACACTAAAGCTTCCAGAGACTTGGTGACTCACTCCAGTGTCTTACACCTAGTGGTGGAGTGGACATTCAAACCCAGGCCTGGCCTCTGCATCCATTCTTCTTCCGCAAAATGCTGACTCATTTGCTGCAGACCTGGCTGGAACCCAGCGCAGCTCATGGCTGTTTACAGAATATGTTTATAACCCTCATGTCTCTTATGTGTTGCCTTTCATTTCCTGAAAGCATGTAAGGAAAAGTAATGTGTTCTCTGAGCAGATGGTGTGGAGTAGCAGAGCACTGGTCTTCTGACCTTGATATGAAAACCGTTCCAGTTCTTGGTTAGTGAGGAAAATCCCTCGCAGCCCAAATTCCTACATAGGCCGATGGGATTACTTTCTAAGATTTGTTGGACTGCTGGATTTGTGGAAGGGAGAACTAGAAGAAACTGCCAGAAATTTGCAATGTATCCGAGGGAAACACTCCCTTTGGCCCGCCTTCCCCACCAGACATTCTGGTTTTAGCCCAGCTGGAACCCACCGGGCAAACTTAACCTGGAATCCAGAAGGCCAGGGCCCTCCCTGTTCAAAGAGCATTAAGGCATGTCTTCAGTTTATTCTGGGCTCAGTCTTCCTCAGACCAGACCCACTCCCAGCTCACCCCCTGGACTTGTCTGGAACTTCCCTGGGAGCCTGCGGGTTGTGGCTACTTCAGACCAGAGGGGCTTCCAGGGCTGCGTCATCTTTTCTCACTGTCCCTTGAAAATATCTTAAGGCAGCAGTTCTCCAACTTTGGAGGGTGTCTGAGTCACCTACAGGGCTGATCAAGTGGCCCAATCTGGTAGAAGTGGGACAAGGCTGGGCCTTTGTATTTTTAACACGTTTCGCAGGTGGCTCTGATAGCTACCAAGTGTGAGAACCACTTCCGTGGGCGTTTTGCCATTGTGCTTTTTTTTCCACACTCTTTTGACTTGCATGTTCTCCTTTGTTCTTCCCTGACGTCCAAGTCAAACCCAAGTCTCCTGTCTAGACCTTGTCCCTACTCTCATCCTCTTAGTCCACCGCACTGTGCAAGATCCGGCCTTCCAGCTGTCAGCCCGTTCAGGCGCTGTGCTGGGTGTGAGTTATACTGTCCCCACCTTCAAGGAGTTTGCAGCGGGTGAAGAGACACAGTGACAGTAACGAGTGGCAGGCGGAGGGGCTGGGTGCTGAGCACAGTGCACAGGAAAGCTCAGGCAGGAGAATGGAGTTTGGTGAAGATGCTGGGCAAAGCAGGGAGGGAAATAGCTCTTGCTTTCTAGGTAGCGGGACCAGCAGGAGCCAGAGTAGGGGAGGACAGCACAGATTATTCAGGGAATTTGAGGTATGTTGATACATGGAAAAATGTGCCTGAAATGTGAGTTCTTCTTTTATGACTCACACTTTCCTTTGTAGCAGCATTGATTACATCTGTTGTTCAAAAAAAAGTGTGCATGTTGAAAAGTTCAGAAGGAGATGCAAAGTGGTGACTATCACATGTTGAGAGCCTCACTGAACTAAGTGGCTCCTAAAAGGAGAGAATAACGTCGGCTGTTTATTTCTTTGTCTCCCTTGCCAGTCGTTCAGCCTCCTGCGGCTCCGTGTCCCTAATGATCACGGGGCCTGCCCTATAGATGCCGTCTCCGAAAACACGGGTCAGTGAATGAGTTTTAGACCCAGGTGCTTGGGACAAATTACCTGGCCTATCTGGGCCTGTTTCCTCAGCTCTAAGTTGATGATCCCTAAGATCTTTGTCCTCTTTTGTGACTGACCACATCTGTCCCCATTGCTTGCCCTCGAGGCCCTGAAGTTCACACACACCTGTTCAGCTTTACGCACTAACAGCCAGGCCAGCTCTGGTCTCGGCCCTGGAGATCCAGTTCAAACCCGCCCATCACTCAGTGCTGAACGAGCACGTGACAGGGGAGGCCGTGTGCTGGGCCGAGGTGGACGCGGAGTGTGTGATTCGTCTTAGGCTGCAAGAGACAGTCGGCTGCAGGGGTGCAGGGTCCTGGAGGACGCCGCTCTCAGAATGCAGCTCTGTGGCCAGTGTGTTTTGACTGCTGGGCACCCTCCTCTGTCACCAATGGACCCAGAGTCCAAGTTATTTTATCTCTCACATCCCTGTGTTCATGAAGAAAAGTTTTGTTTCCTACCATGTCTTATTAGCTGAAGACTTCCATTCGGAAATGCAGGCTAGCGTCAGAGGCGCTGTGATTTTAAACTGAGCTGACCGACGTCTAGCCAAAAGCAAACAAACAATGGCAATGACGATAGTCATCTTCTCTTAAAACGTTGCTTCTGTGCCAGACACGATTTCATTTAATTCTCTCAAGTGCTCATGGAGGAAGCTGTTAAAATCCCTGTTTTCAGATGAGAAGATCGGACTTTAGCTTGGTGTTCAGGCTAGTGATGGTCAGAACCCGGACACGGAATGGCAGGCTCAGGCTCCGACCTGCCGTAGGTCTGTGCCCGCTGCCCCGCCGGGCTGAGTGTGCGACGCAGGACTGTGGTCAGCCCACTACCGTCCTGCGGGCCACAGCCAGCCACTGCTTGTTTTTGGGTGGCCTGTGAGCTAAGAGTATTTTTATTTTCAACTTTTTTACATTTTTAAGTGGTTGAAAAAAAATCACGAGAAGAATGTATTTTATGACAGTTGAAAAGGAATACACATTTAATGCTTATAAATAAAGTTTTATTGGAACACAGCCACGGTCATTGCGCATTATCTGTGGCTGATTTCGCATTCCATCAGCAGAGCCGTATGACTTGCCAAACCTAAAATATATACTGTCTGGCCTGTTATGGAAATAATTTGCCAGCGTCTGATTTAGAGCATTCTTTAAGCTTTATGAGATGTTGAAAATCACCTGTCGTCTCCCGGCGCCGTCTTTGCCCAGGCTCTGCTGAACCAGCTCTCCATGACTCCGGTATTTTATGGCTCTCAGTCCTCTTTTCATTGCCTGGATATAAAATAAAAGTGTTTGCTTTGTGGTATCACTGGCTTGATAATGCCTGTCCCAGGTGATTTGCCGAGGTGACATTTTATCAACGATCAGTCTCTTAGGACGATGGTAGAGCTTTTCCTTGGAACTTCTTATTTTTATTTTTATTTTTTTGGTGGTGGTTGTATGCAGGTGATTGTTAAAAGCAGAGTGGAGAACAGTTGCAGTTTCTTGTGCCATCGGGGTATTTCAGGGACGCACTTTTTCATTGGAAGGGAATGCTGTGGGCGAAACGTCTGTGTCTGCACTGGCCTGTCACACCACGTGTGATTTCTGTCACCTGGGGAGCAGCGGGGTCTGGGTCCTGTGCTCCAGCTACACTGGGCAGACCTGCTGGCAATGTGGGGAGTGGGGTCGAGGGTGGGTTGCAGAGAGCGTCGCCCTCGGGCTCATGCGGATGGCCTCAGCGCGGCCCTGGCACTGATGGGCAGGCAGCAGGAGGTAAGAGGGCAGCGTCGGAGAATTTTAGCCCAAGTTCTTGCTTCTGTGTCAGCAGAAACACCTCCTGCTTCTGCTTTTTCTCAATCTTGTTGCAAGGCAGCTCCCACCTCCCCGTGCTTCACCTCCTGGAGCCTCTCACCCCGGCTGCCGCTGGTGGTGGTAATTGTGATAATAGCGATCGGTTGTGGTGCACTCAGTGTCTGTTAAGTGCTTTGCGTGGATTATGTCAGTGAAGACTTCTCACAACAATCCTGTGAGTAAATACTGTTCCCACCTTTTTTGTTATGAAAATTCTCAGATGCAACCCCTCCCCCCCACACTCATCTTACTTATCAATACTTATCAGTAGTTCCCCACCCCCGCCCCGCCCAGGTAGGTGCTCTTGTTATTGCTGCTGAAGGTGGACGAGGAGCCTGTCTGACTCACGCAGCTGGCAGCTGGGCTCCAGAGCGTGTCCTAATTCCTGTGCTCTCCCGCCTCGGTGACGGATGTTTGCCGCTGTTCATGGAGCACCTGCTATGCGCCGCTTAATCAAGCCTGCACAGTAGATGGTAACTTACAGGTGGCAGGTCTCAAGAAGTGAGGTCACCAGCCCTGACTCCTTCCTAGTGAGTGGTGAGGCCAGGATTCAAAGCCAGACCTGACTTATGTCCTGCTGACGCTCTGCCCGCCCCGTGCTCCCTAGCCTCCTCAAGTCTGCTGCGCTGTGGGGACGGTGCCCGTCTGTCTCCAAAGCCTTGGACGAGCACAGGGTCACTTCAGGATGGTTCTGTGTGGGCGAGCAAAGCATCTGGGTCTGTTGAAATCACTGCCGGCCCTTGTGGCCTCTGAGACAGGACCCGCCCTTGGCTTTTTGGCCAGAGCTGGTAGATAGTGAGAGACTCCTCAGCTTTTTGTGGGCAGTCGAAGGCAGAGCTGGAGAAGCTGGGACCTGGAGTCCTGATGTTCTGTCTTCCTCTGGGAGGAAGTGGGGGAGGGCTGTGGGAGACCTGGGGGTCAGAAGGGCATGGATTGTCCATCCTCCAGCTGGGCAGGGTGGGGACGGGGAGGATTCCATGGAGAGTGGCCCTGAACTCGGCAAGCGCTTACTGCAATTTGCCGTGTATCATCTCTCCTCTGTGTAATGCGCACCCACGGTTCAGCACTACCCATGTATAATGCATGTCCTTATTTTTCCTCTCAAAAATTTGGGCAAAAACGTGCACATTATACACGGCAAAATACAGAAGTAAGTGGTGGTTATTAGCCATTTTTGATCATACTCTGAGGTGGATGGGCAACGTAGGAGGGAATTGGTGGGACTTAATGGAGTGGTTTTGTTATTCAAGTTCAAGAAGAGGAAATAGAAATTCTTCCACCAGAGCATCAGACTCTCTATCCTATTTTTCACTCTTTTTGGGGTGCTGGGGATGGCATAGGGGGCAGGTCAGGGGATGAGCAGAGAATTTAGGGACAGGCAGAATGGTGCACTCCACAATTATATCACGTACACTGTTCACAGTTGACATTGGCAGAGAGAAAGTTAGAAAGTAAACAATTTGTTAATAATTGCAACCCATGGACTTTGATCTCTAGGTACTTCAGTCAGAGGGCGGCAGCTCAAATGTCTTAGGAGGACTTGGCAACATAAATAAATGGAATGGGCCAAATAGTGAAGAGCTACACCACCTCTCAGCCTTGCACATGCTCACATTTTTGAGAGAGAAAGTGAACAATGAGGGTGCCCCGTTGTCAGCTGCCATGGTCTCATCGTTGAGGTGACAATACCAGGAGGGGTGGAGGACTCCAGGCACCTACCTGACCACCAGGGGGAGCCAGCACTCAGACCCAATGAATTGCTGGAATGTGGCCAGATGAGAAAGCCAGAGCTCTTCATCTTATTTTTCGCTTGAAAAGCTAAAAATCAGGATTTTTGAAATGCTCCAGTCTCCTAGTTTTTAAATACTTGCTCAAGATTTTAGGAAATACTGTGGCAAAATACCACATTTTATACCTTAATTATATACAATTTATATACAATTATATACAAATTATTTGACGATTTTACCTCAGAAAAGTCGGATAAAACCACAATGGAGAAAACCAGGATAGTGTTCTAGTGGAGGTAAATTAAAAAGAAAACACTGGGCAAAATAAAACATGTCTGGTCCAGATTTGGACAAAGGCGCTCCAATGGAGGACCCCCACTTTATTATATAAGGTGAAGAAAGGGCTCAGACTGGGGCCTGGGGCTGCCAGCTCTGCCCCCGTCCTGAGATGAGGTGGCAAATCTGGTGGGGCGGGGAAGTGGGTGTAGACTCAGTGCTGGGGGTTCCGAACCCTTCTGGGGCTCTCTTCCTTCAGAAAGTCCAACTGTTTTCAGCCTGTGGTCCTTAGGGATGTCAGGGGTTCCATAAATGTTTGCTTGGATTTTCCTTAAAAACATGCCTCTCCCTGTATTTAAAATGGTAAGGAGATTGTAAGAAACATGGTTCAAATGTGCTACACCAACTTTTAATACATTGGGGAACACCAGTGTCTTAATGGTAATATATTGATTATATTCAAAATAAGACTAAAGTTACTTGAAATCTAAAATACATGTATAATGAAAACACTTGCTTCTATCCAAGTATACATAGACACACATACACATTTGTACATGTACAGGCATGAATGACATGTGGAAGTCTATACATGAGAGTCTTCATGAGATTTGTTTTAAAAATAATAGTTCTACTGCTAAAAATACCCATGGAAACTTCTGGCCTGGGATTCCAAGGTCGTCCTCAGCTCTGCATCTCAAGTTCACATACATAGCCTCCCCAAAATAGCCTCTATGGTTACTTTTTTCTCTGTGTTTGGAAGAGTTCATCTTGCCTCCAAATGCCCCGAGAGGGAAGAGATGAGCCAGCCGGTGGTTTGCGGGGCGGTTGGCGCTCATCGCTTCGATCGAGTTGGCTTTTTGAGGACACAGAATTACGGAGTATGCCCACCCTTCTCCCACAGTTCCTGTCGATGGATGGCAGCCTCCTGTTGAGAGAGTCATTCATTTGTCAACGAGGCAGAGCAAGCCAGCTGATCTCCCCACTGCTTTGCCCAACGTCTTGAGCTGTGGGTAGCTTGCCGTGCTGCCTGCTGGCCTTCCTGTCCCCTGGATTTTGGATTCTAGGGTGCAAATGGGTGCCAGGTGCTCCGGCCACCACACAATGTCACAACTGCCTTCTGGGAAGTTTCCCATTATGGCGTTTATTGTCAGGCTTTCGGGTTCAGTGGGAGAGCCCACCCCATCTGCCATTTTCATGGTCAATGGTCATGGTCAAATCTACCTCTCGGGGGCCAGTTTCATAGGAGCTGTTGGGTAATTTCACAAGGGAGATAAATGAGGTGAGGAAGAATGATGGTCTTTCAGAACTGAAATCTGTGCGTGTTCCAAATCCCATAAAATGCTACTTGATTTTAAAAATTGCTCGAAGCGGTTCACATTTTGGTTAATTACGTCAGTGGGTAAAAATAACTATTGTCATATGGTGTGTGGGCTTGGTTTTAGAAGGATAAAGAGTCTATTGTTACCCATTGTGTTATTCAGTCACTTATTACCCGTCCCTAAAAACGGAACATGTATGACAGAACTCCCAAAGTTTGTTGCTTGCTAAAATCTGTGAATTTAGCCTCACACTGCTCTGTCTGAGAGCAGTACAGAAGCCTTTTTAATTCTGTCAATTTAAATGGTTTGACAGAACCTGTCCCCAAGGCCCATGCCAGGTGAGGGTTTATGACAGGCAGCCTTGAAATTGCCTTCGGGCCCTGTAGTCTCGGTTGAGATCTGTCCAGGGACGAACCAGGTTAGAGCTGAAGGTCAGGCGCTTCCGAGTCAGGCAGACCTGGGCTGGAATGTTAGACTTTAGTAATTGTAAGGTGATGGATCAGGAACTTAACTTTTCCGGGCCTTAGTTTCTTCATTTGTAAAATGGGGACAAACACAGTTCCTGCCTCCTGGGATTGTTGGGCTGAAATAAGATAACACCTGTAGTGCGGCGATTGGCCAATAGTTAAGGCTTAATATTATAACAGGTAGAACCAACCGTCATTAAATTCCCACATGGTTGGTCTTCAGGTGGCATTTTCTACCATTCTTCTCCTGTATGTTCCCTTCAAGCCACCTGAGCCCCTCCCTCCCTGTCCCCCAAGCTCACCAGCTCCTTGGGCACCCCTGCCTATGCCGCTGGGTGGCTCCTGGCTGTCTGTCCACATGGCATGGTCAGGCTCTTCCCTGCGAGCTCTTGGTGAGTCAGAAACACTAAGTTCCCTCGGTGCCTTTGACACCTGCCTCAGGGCCTGGGGCAGTGCAGGGCTGCGGGAAAGGCACAAGAGCCATAGGCGGAAAGGGGCTCAGAGCCTGGAGAGCGGCTGGGCCCCACTGGAGTGGCTGCAGGTCATCAGGCGACAGCTTTGGAGGTTCGATGAGCAGGAAGAGGGCTGTTAGGCTGGGAATGTGGGAACCTTGTCTTGTTTGAGTCTCAGGAACATTCGATGTGGGATCTGCATTGCATGCATCCTTGGGCTATTTTATGATTGATGGAACAGACGGCTTGGGGAGACCCTCAAGTCCCAGAGCCCACAGGTGTCAGAGGAAGTACAACCTAAAAGCTCTTGATCACTGTGTTGGGCTGTGCCTCCCAGATTCACAGGCACTCAGCGGTGGCATGACAGAAAGGAGCTCTGGGCCCTGGATCTTCCCTGTGGCCCTGCCTACCCAGCTCCACCTGTTGTGTCCAAGGGAGGAGCCTGACCTTTCCTACACCAGTGGGTGCCCTTGGCCTCGGCTTCCCTTTGCGACAGCCCAGCAGGAGTGCCCAGCTGGAGATGGGGTAGAAGCAGCCCTTTAGCCTGCATCCTCCGGTCCCACTGCGGCTACCTCAGGGTCCTTGCCATCTTTTCCTGGTTTCCCGTGCCCCACCCCCGCCTCATACACAGACCCTTTTAAACTCTCCCCACGTATCCTGGTTGAGTGTGTCTGTCACCGTCGCTGCCAGGATCCTGACAAACACTGGCATGTTTTAGAAAGTCTGTTCTAGCCCTTTCATTTATTTTTCACTGTGCATTGAAGGGAGAGACTGGAAGACAGGCAGCCAGGTGTGTAGATGAACGAGTAGGGCCTGGCTCTCACCTTGGCTGTTCAAAAAGGACCTTAACTGAGGTTTTGGCTCTTTAGATTCTAAGGGAGGGATTACAGATGGAGTCCCAGCGATGCTGTGCCAGGACTGGAACAAAAATATAGCTCAGCAGATAGAACCCTCTTCTGGCACTTCTTCACTTTGTGTGTGTACGTGTGTGTACCAAGAGCTTTGGAAAACAAAAATGGAAATGGCCTGAGTCTGTGTCAGCCCTAGGATGAGGCTGATTCTGTTATTTAGGGCTGCAGGTTAGGAGGAGTTGGTTTAAGGTGAGGTAGCCGTAGTCCGGAAGTAGGAAGTCCAGGTGTGTTGGGCAAGGAAGCGTGTTTAGAACACGGCCACTGAGCGTGCCCAGGAAGGAAGAAGGAGGGTGGAGTCAGAGGTTATTCTGAGGCTTAATGGGGTGGTCACACAGGGACTCAGGGAAAGAGGTTATGTGAGGTCCGTTTCGGTGTGTATATAGGAGTAGTGTTTCTATGCACAGGAATTGGGAGAAGTTAGAAGTTTTAGGTAGATGCAGCTAGAGAGAGCCCTGTAACCAGGTATTGCCCAGGAAGAGTCCAGTGTTCCGAGTGGACCGCTGATGGGATGGCTGTGGCCTTGGCCCAGTTGGGATGGCACTGAGGGCCGTGTTAGTAGTTTTGTTTTCTCTGGAGCCTGGTTTAGGGAACTGGTGGTAGTTCCCAAAGAAGCGGAGAGAGAGCTTTGGCTCATTGGCACAACTGAAGGAGGCTGTGAAACAAGAACAGGTCTCTGGGTGGGGTGGGGGGCAGGGAACAGGCTGGAAGACTCAACAGCACGGGTCAGCTCCTCAGAAGGGAGGAGGGAGAAGGCTGTACTGTGTAGTGTTGGGTGTTCCTGGGCACAGTTAATGCCCGGCCATCTGGTTGACCAGTGGGTTTCTGCTGTATCTGGGGTGTGTAGGTAACTGGAAGTCCTTGGCAGAACCGAGAAACAGTTTCATACTCTTTCCTCATAGGTCTGTGTCTTCCTGTTAAGTCAGGGAGCTTAATCTCTCTCTTTTCTCATTGTTTGCTCCTTTTACCCAGCTGTGGGGGACCTCACGGCCTTGGTCACCTGTGCTGGTGACTTTGCAGAGGAGTGGTGAGAAGGGAGGTGAACTGCGAGGACTCCATTCAGGTCTGCGCAGTGCCGCAGGAAAGGAGGGGTTTGGGAAGCTTGACTAGAGTGTTTGACGTCAGGCATGCAGAGGTCAAGACCTGGGTTCTGGTTTTGGTGTTGCCTTACCAGCTGGGTGTCTATGGGTAAGTCACCTGCTGTCTCTGGGCCTCAGTGCCCACCTCTGTACCTGAGTTGTTGCTCAATTATTTAAATACTTTCATGAGTATGAGTCTCAGATTGCTCATTGGTTTTGTCATGAGGGCTGAGCCTGGGTGTTGTCAGTGGTAAATGGGCATCAAAGTACCCTGAACAGTTGCTGTGAAGATTGAAAGGGGATGAGGATAGCAACAGCAGCTTCATAGATTGCTTAATGGCACCCTTGCTGCAACAACGCAGCTGTGATTATCTTTCCTGTTTATAAATGTAGACACTGAGGAACAGAGAGGTTAGACTACCTCGCCAAAGTCACACAGCCAGTAAATGGTGGCACTGAATGATTTCCTCCAGGTGGTCTGGTTCCAGATCCCATGCTCCTAACCATGATTCCGTGACCCTATGTAGGAAGCCTTGCTCTGTGTCTGGCACACAGTAGGTGCTTAGTAAACTAGAGTTCTTTTTTAGTCTCAGAATGCGTGTGGACGTGGAGGTCCCATAGTGCTCTTGGTCAGGCTGTTCTCCCCAGTCCGTGTTTTCTGATTCCCGGCCCAGCGTGGTTCACCCCCCTTCTCTGGCGGTCCAAATCCCTCTTTCAAAACCTCCCTGTTCATCACCTGCCTTACTGGCCTCTGCTCCATCCACCTTCTCCTTCAGGAAGCTTCCTTTCCCTCTTCCTTCCCAGTGGCTGAGCTTGATTCTATACAGTCACCCACCTACTGTCCGTGTTTAAAAAACTGAGGTGAAATTCACATACTACAAAATTAACATTTTAAAGGGTACGATTCAGTGGCATTTAGGGCATTCACGAGGTTATGCTAACGCCACTTCTACCTAGTTGCAAACATTTTCGGTACCCCGAAGGAAACCCAGCCCCCATCACTCTCTTCCTCCTTCCCCTAGCCCCTGGTAACTACCAGTCTGCTTTCTGTCTCTAGGGGTTTCCCAGTTCTGGACACTTCATGTGAATGGAATCACAAAATGTGGGCTTCTGTGTTTGGCTTCTTTCATTGGTAGGATGTTTTTAAAGTCCATCCACATTATCTATCGCACGTGTCAGAACTGCGTTCCTGTTTCTGACTGACATTGCATTCATTCCATTGCGTGGATCTGCCACGTTCTGTGTTTCCATTCATCCCTCGGTGGACAGTTAGGTTGTTTCCACCTTCAACTGTTGTGAATAGCGCTGCCCTGACACCCACGGTCTTTCGTGCGAGCAGGGCCTACTGACTCAGTTTGGGTCCCAGGGCTGTGCCTTCGGGTGTTCCTGAGTCCCAGCTCCAGGAGGGCTCCTTTGTAACCCTCTCATCCACGGGTCTGCTGACCACCCAGGGAGAGGGCTCGGAGCCTCAGGTGGAGAAGGGCAAGGGCCCTGGAGCTGATGTGCCCTGGCCCCGGGCTTGGCTCTGCATGCTTTATCTGGCTCCATTCCTGCCCAGAAGGACAGAGAGAGTGGAGAGTGCTCGTTTCGTCTCTGCCCGAAGCAGCTCTTGCAGCAGCTCTTTTCAGAGCTGCCGAGGCCTCCTGGGCCTGGGGCAGGTTCATAGAGCCCAGGGACTCTGCGACCTCAGGTTGTGTCCTCTGAGCCTCCGTGTCCTCATCTGTAAAAGGGGATGATAAGTCCCATTTTACCGAGGCACTGGGAGGATTCGATGCTACGGAGCCGAGTGAGGCTCGCTTCTTCCACTACCAAGAATTGGAGCTGCTGGGTGAGGGCCCGTTAGGGGAGGGCGCGGACCGCTGCATTCGGAACAATTTGGGGGGAGTCTTTAAAAAAATAACTTTATTGATTATGCTATTACAATTGTCCCAGTTTTTCCCCCTTTGCACCCCTCTACCCGGTATCCACCCTCCCTCCAACAACCCCCACCTTAGTTCATGTCCATGGGTTGTGCATATAAGTTCTTTGGCTTCTCTATTTCCTATACTTTTCTTAACCTCCCCGTCTATTTTTTTTTTTTTAAAGATTTTTTTTTAAAAGATTTTATTTATTTATTTTTAGACAGAGGGGAAGGGAGGGAGAAAGAGAGGGAGGAACAGCAATGTATGGTTGCCTCTCACATGGCCCTCACTGGGGACCCGGCCTGCAACCCAGGCATATGCCCCGACTGGGAATCGAACCAGGACCGCCTGGTTCCCAGCCCGCGCTCAATCCACTGAGCTACACCAGCCGGGCCCCCCTGTCTATTTTTTTAAAAAAAGATTTTGTTTATGTATTTTTAGAGAGAGGGGAAAGGAGGGAGAAAGAGAGGGAGAGAAACATCAATATGTGGTTGCCTCTCATGTGCTCCAGACTGTGGACCTTGTCCGCAACCCAGGCACGTGCCCTGGCTCGAAATTGAACCGGTGACCATTTGGTTCACAAACTAGTAGTACTCAATCCACTGAGCCACACTAGCCAGGTCTCCCGTCTATTTTGTACCTACCAATTATGCTTATTAATCCTTGCACCTTTCCCCCCATTCTCTCCCTTCCCCCTCCCTGCTGATGACCCTCCAAATGTTTTCCATACCTATGATTCTGTTCCTGTTCTGGTTGTTTGCTTAGTTTGTTTGTTTGTTTGTTTGTTTTAGATCCAGTTGTTGTTGTTGTGAATTTGTTGCCATTTTAATGTCCATAGTTTTGATCTTCTCTTTTTTCTTAAATGTTAAAGGGACTTATTTAAGAAAAGGGAATCCTTTTTGATTAACAACCACTGGGGCCTTTTTGGGTCCTCTTAGAAGGGGAAGGAGCTGAGGTTATTTTCATCATCATGTTTAGCTGTCACTTCTGGAAACTTGTCCCCAACTTCCTTTTTTTTGCAGTGAACTTTGGTGCTTAGTGTATGAGTCTGTGGAAATGGGTGTCTTTCCACTTCATCTCCAGGCACAACAAGGCTTTGAGCTAGTTTTAGAAAGATGAGCTTTGTGTTGATTGCATTCTTTTACAAAGTATTTATGAAGTGTCCGCCATGCCAGGCATCTTGAGGGGTGTTGTTCACAGGGGTCTTTTTCTGTGCTTATTGGAAAAGTTTGGGGCCTGGCTGGTGTGGACTTGCATCCCATCCTGGTTTACCTCTTACTGACCAGCCCTGTGACCCTAGATGGCAGATCATTGGACTTTTGCTTTCTTCATATGTAAAAATGGGGGATAAGGTGAAAATTAGTTGCCTTGCTTTGCTGTTGTTACTTTGTCAACTAGTGATCTTTTGGTTGCAAATAACAGACAACCAAAACAAGACTCATTAAATAATAAAGGCTGTTGCATGTCCCTATCTGAGAAGTCTGGAGGTAGAAAGCGTCTAGGATTGGCTGAGTTAGCAGCTCAGGGGGCCAGGTGTTTTCCCTCTTTCTCCTCATCTGCTATCCTCAGCAGGTGGGTGATTTCTCTCCTTGTCACACAGTGTCTGCAGCTGCTCCAGGTATCACGGGCAGATCTGATGAGTCCAGCAAAGCAGGATGGTATGTCCTGCCATGTCGTTCCTTTTTATTAGTGAGGAAGCTCCTCCCCAGGAGTCCTCTTGCAGACTTCTCTTAGGTCCCCTTGTCCCATGTCTTACTCTGAGGCCAGGATGAAAGTATTGATGCTTTATTTGGGAAATCAGGCCCGCAGAGGTCAAGATGAGGGAAAACGAGGGAGAGTGAGGCCAGGAAAGATGGGGAGCTGTGTGGTGCAGTATTATTCTACTGGCCATTGTTTCAACATGAGCCTCAGAGAGACACAGGCTGGTGTGTTCGCATGGCACTGAGGGCCTTGTTTCGGGGGGGGGGGGGTGTTGCCAGGAGAAACCATACTCAAATTTGTAAAAAAACAAAACAAAACAAAAACCTAACCACCCTGACTTTGCTTTCTGGACTTTCTGGAGGGTAGAGAGAAGAAAGGCACACTGATAATATTGTTTAAAATTACTTTTTAAACCTTCTCTAAATCCCAGTAAATTTCTCCAGCCACTCTGCAGTAGGAGGTACTATAGCTAGTGATTAAGGGTCCAGACGCTGGAGACAGACAGCTTGGATTCAAGTCCAGGCCCTGCCGCCCACGGGCCCACCGGGGACCCGTGCCTACCTTTTAGGGCCCTTTGGAGGGTTGAGTGAATTAATATCTGTAAGTGTAATACTTGGAACCGTGCCCGGCAGCGTCAGCACTGTGCACGTCAGGTATAGTGCATGGAGAATACAGAGTCCAAGCCGTGATTTTCATCTCGGGAAACTTGCCTCTCGCCCTGGTGGTGATCCTTGCACTTCCATCTTGAGAACGCAGCGTTCCTCAACACAGTCCAGGACAGTAAAGGACGCAGACGGAAACGCGCAGCCGCTCTTGGACCCCACGTGCGCCCTGCTGTGACTCTCCTCAGTGAACCGCACCCGCCCCAGGGGCTCCCTCTGTCTGTCCTGCTGTGGTTTGGGTCACCTGCCCCCTCCCTCTCTCCCTCTACCATGAGCTCCTGCTTTAGCTCCAGGCCAAGAGTGCTTGTTCAGTGGCTTGTCAGGGCTTCCTACCTTGAATTACTTATTTGCATGTCTTCTTTCCCTTACTTTTCTGTAAACAGTTGGAGGGCAGGCCCAGCGCTCGAGTGTTTTTCGGCAATATTTGGGTGGATTCCTGCGCATAGACGCGCACACGAACGGTGACATTGTGAGGGCCCGAGGAGCGCCATCCTAGAGTCACGGTCATTTTAGATGAGCTTTCTGTCGACTGTATTCTTTCAAACAGTGTTACGAAGGGTCTGCCATGCTGGGATCTTGTGGGGCTTTGTCCACAAAGGTTTAATGTTTTCCGAGTACTGTCCTCCCCTGCCCCCTGAAATTGCTGCCCTGAGCTACTTATCTAGTAACCGACTCACTGTTTTTGTCCCTCTCTCCTGTGGCCCATGCCGACTATGTGGACTAATGCACAGCACGGATTGAGGGGCAGGGGCTGGAGGCCGGATGATGAGCTGAGAAAGTTTAGGCCTGAGATGATGAAGGCATGAGCAGGGAGTGGGTGCTGGGAATGGAAGTTTGAGAGTGGGGGCCAGGTAGGATAGGAGAATCAGCAGGACTCGGCCCCACTGTGGGGAGTGAGGAGAGAGAGGAGGAGTACTGGGTTCCTTTAAGGACTGGTACCTGGGCCCCTGAGAGATGGGGCAGGGAACAGGCCCTTCTTTCTGTCTTCCTAACCCGTGGGATGAGAATGGGTGTTGTCCTTGTCTTCTCCACTCAGTAGGTGCAAAAGGCGGGGTAGGGGAGGGGATGCTGGGCTGGACAATTGGGCTCCTGGACCCAGCTGGCCTTGGCCTTGCTGTGGAATCTTGGGCCTAGTCTTTTCCCATCTTTGGACCTTAGGGATTGCCTCCCCTGCAAAACAAGAGGCCCATTCTTTCCTTCAGTGGCATCCATTGAGTGCTTGCTGTGTGCACCATGCCCGGCACAGGGACCAGACGAGGTTTCTGTTCTGGTGGGGCTGTAGACTTTAGTGGGAGGAATCTGACAGCAATGGAGGTGAGTTCCGAGGAGAAAGCACCAGCGATGTGTTGGAGAGTCAGCGGCACTTAGTTCCACTGGTTGCTGGGGAAAGAACTCTCTGAAGAGGTGGCACTTTGGGCCGTGCCATGGGAAGGTCGGGGCGGAGTGTTTCGGAGAACGCAATAACCCCTGAAGCCTCTAAGGGGGAAACCAGTTTCGACAGCATTGCGAAGGGCATGATGGGGCGAGGGGGTCCGAGGGGGCCACGGGCTATGGCTCAGAGTTTGAATTTTATTGTAAGTGTGATGAGAGGCTGGAGGACCATTTTATCCTACACCAACGTCCCTTTCGGTTATTTTTCTGTTCACGAGGACGACGCTTTGAAAAATCCCGTTAACCATAAAAAGGCATGCTTACTAAACGGCAGAACACACAACTTAGGCTTTTAAGCATGGGGAAAGAATTTATGGACCCCGATGAATATCTGAGGACCCCCAGGGGCCAAAAGATGGCAGATGGAGACACTATCAACTAAACAATCTTTAAGGTCCTTCTGTTTCAAACATTCATTCTTCCCAAAGCTGCTTGCCATAGGTTTTAAAAAAATAAAAGGACTATTGCCACCTACTGGTAGAAGGAGGAAGGTGAATTTTTGCACAATGAAAGTCCCAGGGCCAGTGGTTTTCCTCTGCCCCACATCTGGCTTTACCCGCTGCAGTCAAGACCTGGAAGTGGCTCTGGGGAAGGCCGACATGGTCCTGCCTTCCTTTCTTTCTGGTCAGAGAATTGGGACTTTGTTTCTGGGTCCTTCTGTCTCAATTCAAGATGTAGTGGCAGGAAGGTGTGTTGGAAATATCTGTGAGGACAAACTCTGGCAAGCCAACAGCCAGGCAGCTTCCAGACAGCCGAGTGAAGCCATTGTCTGTAACTGACCCGGGGTTACACCGAGTTCCTGCATTGTGTCCCCACACCCTGACCTCGGCCTGCAGGCCTTTGCTTACTGGGTTTCTCGGCACCCCGCCCCATTATTAAATTCTCTGCTGCTTTATTTCTGATTTGCATTTTCCCTGGCTGAGTGAATCTGCTGACTTCCGTTTTCTTTTTCTGTTACAGATTTTGTGCGAGAGTGCCTGTTCTGGTAAGTACCACTTCCCTCTCCACTCTTGTTCTCTACTGCCCCCTATGGACACAGCAACATTGACAGCAGTGTGAAAATCACAGAAAATGCTAATTTGTGAACACTTGCTTAGTTTCTCCAATTGGGCTTTAGATGTGGGGTGGGGGAGGAAACAGCTAGTGGAAAAAAAAAGAATTCAATCAATTGTACAACCTGGACAAATAACATATTTATATTTTCTGTGATTTCTTTTTTCCAACCTACATCCATGGGTGTTTTAAAAAAACAGTTGAAACGATGTTGTACTATGACTTATACTTACTTTATGTGCTGTGATGCCATAAGTATTTTCTTGGGTTGCTATATTGCCCTGTAATTTTTTTTAAAAGATTTTATTTATTTATTTTTAGAGAGAGGGGAAGGAGAAAGAGAGGGAGAGAAACAGCAATGTATGGTTGCCTCTCACATGGCCCTCACTGGGGACCCGGCCTGTAACCCAGGCATGTGCCCTGACTGGGAATCGAACTGGGACCGCTTGGTTCCCAGCCCCGCGCTCAATCCACTGAGCTACACCAGCCAGGCTTGCCTTGTAATTTTTAAATGGAATACAAGGTTTGCATAACCTGTAGAGAACCAGACAGCCTCTTATATATTTTCCTTCCACGTGGAAGGCTGCATCCCCCTTGCTAAGTAGAGCTGGTCCATAGCAGTTTTCCCAGGTCTGCAGTAAAATGAGAAGAACAAGAATATGAGAGTAAGTTTTAATGAAGCTAAATATATTCAGTTGAAAGTGCTACCTAGTCTGGGATTATGTACTTACTCATTTCTTTTGAGCGATGAAATGTTTCAATAAGAAATAAAGAGAATAGTAGTTGGCAGTTTTTTTTTTTAAATGTACCTTTTTGGAAAAAATTGGTAGCTTTTGTCTGTCTTCAAAATTTGGGAACTTCTTTTTTTTCCTGGGATTGGTGAAATCCCAAAGTCTCTGCACCATAGAGATGAAATAATTAGGCTGTTCTCAGAGTGCCATGTAAAGGGGGCAGATCTTGCTGAAACTTTCTCATGAAGGAATCTCAGTCAATAGGAGTAATCATGTGCAATCCGTGCAAACAATGGGAAGAATTCTGCAGTTGCCTCTTCTGCCTCGTTAATCAGTGTGGTCAGTAAGCTGATACCTCGTGCAGACTTGAGTCACTGGTGTGAAAGAAGAAAACATCTGCCCGTACTGGTGATATTTTCAAGGAAGAGATGGGGACAGGAGGAAACTATTTTACATTTTACAAATTATGATAAAAATGTGTTCTATAGCGAGTATATGGCGGAGGTGCCATTTTATTAGTTTGCATTTTGTGTTTCTTTCCTATGTTCTAGGCACCTCCTGTGGTCCAGTTGCAGGCATACCTGCAAACACTGGGATTCAGCCTAGTGAGGTGCCAGGAAGCTATTCAGTGCCAGCCATGACTGATTTGAGCAACCAGAATCAACAGAATATCTCAGTGAACGACAACAGCCCTGAGCCAGTGTGGACAAGTGAGCAAGACTCTTTTTTTGGGATCATTTGTGGGGTTTAGAGAATGTAAATGTCTTCCTTTCTGCAGCGAATTTGAGCTCACTCTATCTGAGCGTCCACAGTGAAAAGCAGTTTCTTGCATCACTCTTCTCTCCATCCTTGGCCCCATGGCCTGGCCGGACGGTACCCGGGCTCCTCTGTGAGCTGCTCCAGCCCTCGTGCTGCCTGGCCAGTGACCAGGCTACTGCGCTGAGCAGCTAGGAGCACAGGCGTGAGTCAGACACCCTGGCGGCTTCCCGGCCCTGTCGGTTTCTGGCTCAGTGACCCTGGACAAGTCACTAGTCCTCTTGGACCTCAGTTTCTTCATCTTTATTAAAAATGACAGCAACAGCTATACACCCATTTTAAAAACATTTAAAATGTTTTTAAACATTTGTGGGCACTTGTCCTGAGGCATCAATGAGCAAACGTGCGCATGAACAGCACCTGGTGCAGAGCCTGGAACATGGTCCCACAGGGGGCTGCTGTCCTTGCCGCCTCCCCCACTGTGACTGCAGTTATTGTCCTGTCAGCCCCTCACCATCATCAGCATGGATCGTCATTGTCACTCCAGCAATGACCCCTGTGCTACTGTGAACCTGTCACTCTATCAGCAGGAAGCTCAATTCTGGAGGGGTTTCCTGGCATGATGTCTGTTGAACTGTGGGCCACGAGACTCTTCCCTGTCTGTTCCTTTTTCGTTTCTCTTGTTTCCTCTCCTGCCCCTTTTCATGGACTCGCAAATGATTGCATCTCATGGACCAGTCAGGTGCCAGGTTAGGCACACTCTCCAGGCTGGCATTTGAAGGTCATGTGCATGCCTAGGTGGTGCTCCTGGTACCATCTTTTTCTCTTCTGGGGTCAGTCCCCAGGTTCCTGAGAAGAAGGGCCTCAGTGCTGAGCTTCCTCTTCTGTTGCTGGTCGGTCCTCCTCGGGCTTGAATGTGGTGAGGACGCACCCACTCTGAAGTCATAGTCACTCTTAATAGCCACGATCACGTGCACGGTTTAGTCCACACGTCCACAGATGGTGAAAGTGAGGTTCAGCGAGGTGAGAAGACTTTGAACAAAATCACGTGACTGAACCCAGATTTTAAAACGTCCTGGTCCAGGGGCCATGTTTACCACGTCAGGGCGCCCTAATAATCGCCCTCTATGTTTAATGTAGCACATCAGAGGCGTCGGCAGGGGAACCCGAGGCTGAGAGGTGTGATGGGACCAATTCCGGGTCACGTAGCTCAGGCGGGAGAGAGCAGGTCCTTCTGTCTGGGTCTGGATTCGAAGACCAATTCTTTCCCTTAATATGTGATTCTTTCCCTTATTCATCTTCATGCCAGAAACTTATGGAGCTTCCTCCTGATTCCAGGGTTTAACAAAAAAGTGATCAGGTGTTTCTGCACCATGGAATGCCTCTCTGCACGCGGTTTTTTTCTGAGAATTGGGAGACAGACTCACTTTGCCTTGTGGGTCTCCGTTTGTTCCTGCTTCTGTAGAGATGTGACCCTTGTTCAGGTCATAGCCAGCATGGCCAACCTCTATCATTCTTGTGTCTGTTTTAAAGCCTTTTGTTTCACAAACACACATGCATACATGTACGGCCAACTGTATTTTGGTGGAGGGAATTGCGGGAGATGATATAAAGAGAAATGAAATTCTGTGACTACAAAATCATGGAAAGGAGATACACAGATCAGGCTTTGCTCTTACATTTCTTTTGGTCAATGTAATTTTTTTCTTTTCTTTTTCTTTGGAAACAATATTAAAATAAAACCCCGTCCTGTGTATGGCATTGAAGTCGCTTCCAAAAGTCCAACCAGTGTGAATCTAACATGGAAAAACAGTGGCCCAGATGCTTCTGATTACGAGTATGAAGTAAAGAGTGGAAATATGCAGCTGAATTATACCGCAAGTCCAAGTGGCATTGACATCCCAAACTTAAGTCCAGGAACTTTATATAACTTCTCCATCACTCCAAGAAGAAATGGGACTCAGAGAGACACCGAAGTCATAACTGTCACTACAGGTAAGCTGACCAGCTCCCAGGGAAGGTTCTGAGCCATTCCTTCTGGCCGCGTAGCCTAGAGCCTTGTCCATTCAAGTTGCCTGTTGGAAAGAGAAGTTTTCATTAACTGTGGCAGAGGAGAAAAGGTTCTGTATTGTTTCAGGTCCAGGAGTTCAGGTGGCTTGATCATTCAGCATTAAGGCCCTTTGTGTTTGGGGATGTTTTAACTAATTCCAACTGTTTAGTTGTAAAAATCTTTTGTTATTATTGGTTAACACTTTTCTGCTAAGACTTGAGGGCGGAGACCCCATTAAAAGTGTGTTTTGATGGTGTCAGTAATTATAAGGCTTCTTCCGAGCTCCCCAGGAAAGTTGATGCTGGGTTTATGTTCCCAGGAGTTTCCCTTGGTGTTGAAATTTTGGTATATTGTATAGAGGAATGCATGTTTCAAATGAAAGAGCCCTGTGATGTTTGACTAAGCTTAGATTTGTATTAAGTTCGATTTTTATTTAGCTTAGATGTCAATATCCTGGGTTCCCTGTTACAGCTGCAGATTTAGCTATTTTCTTTTTAAGCTGAAAAGAACCAAAAATATAAAAAAAGATGAGGAGCCCCTTTTCAGCAGAGAAGAAGCGAACATTTAAGAAAGAGGCCCACTGTTGTTTTTCTGATCTGGGCCGTGATCTCCTCGGCTGGTGAAGGCCACGAGCCTTACCCCTTGGAGCCCGGGGCTTGAAGTGGCCGCCTGGGCCAGTGCCCTCTGCACACAGAGCCGGCAAACACTAGACCAGGGATTTTCTACTTTTTTTTTCAGCCAGGAAACAATTTCTTTAAGTAAAATATTTCCCAGAAACTCAGTAAGTAAAAAGAACTGGAGAGAGAGGAGTTGAGGGGTGAGGTTTCTTGGGACTGCCCCCCCCCAAAAAAAAAACAACAACAACAAAAAACCAACCTGGAGCTCCTCTGGGCAAGTTTTAGAGGAAAAAAACCTGCACACAATAAAGGTTTGCCGTATTATATTGTGAAAGAGAGGAAAAGAAGGAGATAGAGGAGAATTAAGGGGGGGAAAGAAGACAGAATTTAGAGATGGTGGTGGGGACAAGGGGCTAAGGATTGGTGACGATGGGAAGGAGGAGGCCATGAGGTGGCAGGAAGCATCCAGCCAGGAGCTGAGGACCCTCACTCCACCTTACGGCCCCTGAGGACAAGGCTGTG
>PVJI01023623.1:0-23237 GCA_004026765.1 Micronycteris hirsuta
AAGTTCTTTGGCTTCTACATTTCCTATACTATTCTTAATCTCCCCCTGTCTGTTTTCTACCTACCATTTATGCTACTTATTCTCTGTACCTTTCCCCCCTCTCTCCCCCTCCTGCTCCCCTGTTGATAACCTTTCATGTCTTATATAAATCCCTTTAACATTTCATATAATAAAGGCTGGGTGATGATGAACTCCTTGAACTTGATCTTATCTGAGAAGCACTTTATCTGCCCTTCCATTCTAAATGAAAATTTTGCTGGGTAGAGTAATCTTAGATGTAGGTCCTTGCCTTTCATGACTTGATAAAATTCTTTCCAGCCCCTTCTTGCCTATAAGGTCTCTTTTGAGAAATCAGCTGACTGTCTTATGGAAACTCCTTTGTAGGTGATTGTCTCCTTTTCTCTTGCTGCTTCTAAGATTCTCTCCTTATTTTCATCTTGGGTAATGTCATTATGATGTGTCTTGGTGTGTTCCTCTTTGGGTCCAACTTCTTTGGGACTCTCTGAGCTTCCTGGACTTCCTGGAAGTCTATTTCCTTTGCCAGATTGGGGAAGTTCTCTTTCATTATTTGTTCAAGTAAGTTTTCAATCCCTTGGTCTTCCTCTTCTCCTTCTGGCACCCCTATAATTCGGGTGTTGGAACATTTAAAGATGTCCTGGAGGTTCCTAAGCCTCTGCTCATTTTTTTGAATTCTTGTTTCTTCATTCCTTTCTAGTTGAATGTTTTTTTCTTCCTTGTGGTCCACACCATTGATTTGAGTCCCAGTTTCCTTCTCATCCCTATTGGTTCCCTGCACATTTCCCCTCATTTCATTTAGCATATTCTTCATTTTTTCACCTAACTTGCGACCAAATTCAACCAATTCTGTGAGCATCCTGATTACCAGTGTTTTGAACTGTGCATCTGATAGGTTGGCTATCTCTTTGTGGCTTAGCTGTATTTTTTCTGGAGTTTTGATCTGCTCTTTCATTTGGGCTATTTTTTTTTCCTCTCAGTGCACCTGTTATGTATGAAGGGGCGGAGCATTAGGTGTTCACCAGGGCCGGGCAACCCATGTGGCTGCATTGCGACACTGTTTGTGGGGAATGGATCTGAGAGGGCACAGTGGTGCTTGCTCTGCTCGCTACCCACAAGCAAATTGGGCCCTTCTGGTGCTGATTCCCACATGGGTGGGCTTGTTCTAGGACTCTGCGTGTCTCTCCAACAAACTCCTCTGTGAGGCTGGGAGTTCCTCAACCCCCACAGGTGTTTTCAGTTGGTGGTTTGAGGTTTTATTTCCCTTCACTGGGCCCCTGGGCTGTGAGGTCTGCTCCGGTCCTCAACTTTTTCTCCTGGTTTATCTGCTTGAGAATGTGGGACCACCCGCTCCACCAGCCTTGGTCCCGCCAGGTCCGGATCCACCGGCCGTGGTACCCCCCCCACTTGGCCTGTTTCAGAGTTGTGTGCCCGGCTTCACAAATTGCCGTCTCACCCAGCACCCGGCTCCGCCCTGCTTACTGCTCTAGATGAAGTGTCTTTAACTCTTGGCTGTCAGACTTCCATAAAGTTCAATTTTCTGTCAGTTCTGGTTGTTTTTTGTTTTTGAATTGATGTTTTCCCATCATTTGGTTGTGCGAGGTGGCACAGCGTGTCTACCTATGCCTCCATCTTAGCTAGAAGTCCTTCTTTAACTTTTTAATACTTGGAGGACATTTATGAAGGTTTCTTTCAAGCTGTTTAATTATATCCAGATATTGGAGTGTAAATTCTTTGATTTGATGTATCTGCAAACTATACTTTATGGTGATTTGTTTTCATTTGTGATTATAATATTTGACTGTGGGCTTCTCTTCAGTGGTTATTCCTTCTCATGGGATTCCTGTGTACCCTGGGCTGTGGAAGTGTCTCTTCCCACAAGGTATCTGCAGGGTCTCATAGGTTTCGATAGTTTCTGGCTGGCTTTTATGTTAATTTCTCAGCTAGGGTCCCTGTACCAGGTGAGTGGCAGAAATTTAGAACCCAAGCCTGTCAAGTTGGTTTAGGATGCCAGTTTCTTGAGAATAGCTGTTTGTACACCCATGGCCAGCATGGACATCAAACTTCCATCATAAATTTCCAAGGTGGTTGGTGGAGTTTTTCCTCTTCTTGTTCCATGGATAGGGTAGCTCTTCACAATTTCTACCTTTATGACAGTTCAGCTTCGCTAGATGAGGCCTGTAGCCAAGACCCCTGCCCCAATCAGGCATCAGAACTTCAGCCCCCAGCTGATCTGATGATTCCATATGCCATTTTGTTCGGCAGCCACTAACCACTCTGACTTTGAGTTTCCTCTTCATTAATCTAGCATTAGGGATTTCTCTCTTTTAACTTTGAGCTTGGCTATGCTTTTAAATAGTTTTTTATTATTTGATTCAGCTTTCCCGTGTGTTTGCAGAGGCAGGTTGTGTCTTTTTGCTTGGCTCAGTGCATCACACTGACCAGAGGGGCCCCGTCCTTGCTTTTACAATGCACGGCTCCTTCGTTGGCAGGGGAAGGACTCAATTCATGTTTTATTTTGTTTGATGGCTGTTCAGAGGAATAAAGGCCCGATTCCCTTAGAAGTCAGATGATAAAATGATGATTTCTTTCATTAGAAGGAAGGAAGTGAGCGAGTTAGAAAAAGCCAAGGGAAGGGTACCATTTTAAAAAGAACATCAAGGCTACTTGGGAGAAGTTGGAGATTGGGAACGTGGAGCCGACCTCTGAGGCTTGGAGCCCGGAGAAGGAGGCAGACATGTGAGGAGATATTAGCATCAGTAACCTAAGCAGAAACTGCAACAGGCTGCAGCAGACCTGTGGAAAGACTGGAGGCTGCTTGGAGGTAGGGAAAAAAGATAAACAAGCAAATGTTCAAAAAAGAAAAAGAATTTATAACAGTTTTGGTAATGACACAGCATTTACTTTGTCCTGTGGAGGTTTTATTTCTTTCAACTCTTCTCTAACTGGAGTATTTCAGAGCTTCATGGAACAGTTTCCATGGCACTAGCTAATTAAATGCATGTTTTAAAAAGGAAAACAAGAGGCTGTGTCTAGTGTTGTATTTCTTTTTTCTATCACCCCTGCCCTAAGTAGTCCAACTGCTGCTCTCATGCTTCTTTTAACCAGGCGGCACTGAACACAGGGGAGTCTCTAGAAACCCGCAGGAGTCAAAGAGCCCCTTCCACGGTGGAGCGTCCCCGACAGGACAGTGGAGATGTAAGTCAGTAGGACTGGGGTCCAGGGTGACCCACCTTTTAGTGTCTCAGGGCCCCGCTGGAAGAAGAGTTGTCTTACGCTACACATTAAATACATTGTGACAAGTAATCACAAAAAAAATCTTATAATGTTCTAAGAAAATTTACGATTTTGTGTTGGGCCACATTCATAGCCATCCTGAGCCACACATGGCCCACGGGCTGCAGGTTGGACACCCCTGATGTAATATAAACAAGGAGAAAGGAGGCAGTTTTCTGGCTACTTAATACTAAGAGGGGTGAACTACTCCAGCAGGTGCTGGAAAGTCAGCAGAGGGATGAACCCCATCCCCCCACCCTCCCATCCCCCACCCACCAGGCTGTGAGCAGTGGTAGTGAGTGTGGTCTCTAACGGAGTGAATGACTGTGAATTCTATTCTTATCCAGTTTGTATGATGCCAATCACCACAGAACAAGCAGCCTGATTGTGGGAGCTAAATAAATACCCGGGACACAAATATCCCCAGAGAAGGGGCGAGGGGAGGAGAAAGGGAGAGGAGGGTCCTCACCCTCTAGCTTAAAGCAGGCAGAAAACTTGAAGATGCTTTCCTGGGGATGAAAAGAATGGCAGAAGCGTTTGAATCCTGCTCTGCAAGGGGTGCAGGTTCAGACTGGGTCAAAGCAGGGAGGAAGGTCCTCTTACTCTTCATGCTGGGATGCCTTAGGTCGAACAAGGAGCATGACACCCATATACCAGGGACACTGAAGGTCAGGAATGCTGGGACTCTGTCCTGGACCTGATGAGGATGATGATAATGATGATGATGGTAACACTTGCACAGTGCTCACTATTCGCCAGACACTCTTGCCATAAGTACCATTTGCCTTAAGTACTTTACATATAACTCATTTCATTCTCACAACTGTGCAAGTTAGGTAAACTGAGGCACTTCCCCAAGGTTAAATAGTAAGTGATGGAGTTGGGATTCAAACCTTGTCAGACTAATTCAGGTGCCCAGGTTCTTAAACTGGAAGCTCTGCTGCATTTACGTATATGTGGAGATACATATAAATGCATAATATTAGAAAATGAATGCTAACAATAACTGTGACTGATCACTTGCTCTATGCCAGGCACTGTACTAAGCATTTTAGATCCATGATCCCTTAGGCCAACTCCATAAGGGAAGTAGCAATACTACTCCAGTTCTGTAAATGAGACAAGAGAGATTCTTAGTGGTTAAGGAACTGGAAAAATGTTGCCCAGGTAATGAGCGGCAGTGCCGTGGCACCAGCTTTTGGATACTTGGGCTTTTGCAAACAAAGTATAAGCGAGAGACCTGTCCAAGCGCCAGGAAAAGAGCTTCGTCGGTCTGATGAAAGGAGGGCTGCCGTCTGTGAACACGTGCGCGCGGCCACGTGAATCTACACTGACGCTTCTCAAGTTACTTCTGGGAGAGGGTAGAAGGCACCAAGGATGACTCTTTTTTTCAGTATTAAAGAATAGTTTTAAGATATATTATCAAGCAAGTTTTTGCAAACTGGGCCAAATCCTGTCCACATCTGTTCTTGTAAATACAGCTTTATTATAACACAGCCACACCCATTCCTTTATGGGAGGCCGCTGGCTGCTCTCATACCCACATGGTAGAGTTGAGTAGCTACAATGGAAGCCACTTGGCCCATACACCTGCAGTATCTGCTATCTGGCCCTTTACAAGAAAGTTTGCTGCTCTCTGCCATAGAGGTAAGAACCGAAGGCACCTACTAGTGGACTGGGTGTGGCAAGAGCAGGAAAAGGAGAAATCCAGAGTGACTTTTGGGTTTGGGGGCACTCAACCATTTGTTACCCTTTTAGTGAGTCCCATTTACGTGTCAAGCAATGTGCTGCTACTCACTGAGGATTCAGGCTTGAGAAGTATAACCTTCTCGGCAATGCGAACACAAGTGACAGGTGGAAATGAGACCGAGATGAGCCTGGGAGGGCGGGCTTGGCACTGCATCCGTGGAGAATGAAGACAGCAAGGATTGCATGTTTATTTACTATTGCAGATGCTTCAGCCAATGTCATGGGCTCTTCCCCTTCAGAAGGTCATGAACAATGAAGATTGACCTGACAGATCAGGAAAGGATGGATATCCATGCATTCATCATCAGTTTTGCCGGGCACTGTGCTAAGTGCTGAGGACAAAACAGACCTGGTCCATTAGCTCACAGAGTTTTCTTGATTGTAACCAGAGGGCAGTAGGAGAAGAAGGGGAAAGGGAAAAAAGCTGTAGGAAGATGAGGGAGTGCATGTCAGATGGTTTCCATCCTGCCCCAAAAATAAGAGGTGAATGATCAGGTGTGAGAGGCTTGAGGCAAGAAGAACAGCTATCAAAATAGGCAAACATTTTCCCCAGAAAAGACGTATTGGAATGGCCGGGCAGAATTGGGTGCCGACTGGAGGGCTGAGGTTGCGGCCCTAAGGTAAAGCAGGCTCAGCAGCAAGGTTTCCTTCCAGCAGCGCTGCGCTGTTCAGGTGCAGGCGCAAAGATGGGCGTGTGGCAGGGCCAGCCATCCGAAATGCGGGACTGTGAAGTCTGGTACAGAACATAAGCATTTGTTAACTGGAGTAAGGTCGTGAGTCCTGGTATTGGAAGTATTGATTAAGTCCAGGTCTGCTGAGTGAAACATCCTGCTTCCTTATGGAAATCTGAAGACTTTATCTCTCACTGACAAGCTCTAATGATCCCAGTGCAAGGAGGACACTTCAGTTCCAAGAGATGATTAGTGTTGTCAATTAGGCCTGGATACATTGATTTTCTAATGAGCCTCGGTGTGTGCTGTGGTCTCTTCCCTCGTTAGGCTCTATAAGCAAAGGCCACACTCCACACGAGCGGAATCCACATTCAAGTGAGGACTCAGCCAAAATATTTCCTACCTTAAGCAATACTTTATCTCAAAAATGATAAATGAACATTGGCTAATTTTCTGATGTAGCAACACGACCTTTTCTGTAAATACAGGTCTACTGTTCTTTTCTCCTCATCTTTCTTCCATGAGTCACAGCCAGGAGGCATTGGTGAAGATTTCTGTTTAACCTAAAGACTTGAAAACGTTTGTGCAGGAACCTGATGCAGAGGCCTTCGGATTTCTCCTCTTCCCTCCCCAACCCTCCTCCTGCTACTCTTTCACCGACAACTCAAGCTTTCTTACTCTCTTTTATAAAAAAGTAAGTTAATTTTATGGGCTCTTTCCAACTTAATTTTCATAGAAACAACTCTTTTTGGGGGTTTCGGTTTATATAATATTTAATTAAAAGTATGTAATTACAAAAGAGTACGACTGACGTGAACAGGTTTTTGGACCAAACACAGCTGGCTGTAGGGAAGTGGAAACTGTGAGGGGTGGCGGAGGTGAGGGGGACTAGGGAGAGGCCCACCACCACGGACATCAGCTATGTGCCCATCTGAGGGAGGGAGTGGGCTAAGGGGCTTCTGCTAAACTCCCTCCACACCAGGGAGCCTGAGCTCTCAGAGGCCAGGCTGATGGTTGACTCTTCGCTGCCTACATTGATGCCCCAGTGACAACATAAGTCCTTTCAACAGGCTTGAATTGCCCCTTTTCTTGATCATCTTTTAGACAACAAAAGGGCCTTCGGCAAGGGAGGGGGACTGATTAAGTCTCAAGTACAAAGGAAGAGATTTTTTCTTCTGGAGAGAGCTGAGAGTGCAATTTCTAGAAACACGGCCTTGGCTGAGTGACCAAGTGCACCGGGTGCACCCTTTAGAGGCTGGTCTGGGTGTGAAGCTGCCCCCACTGCTAACCCTCTCCCCTCCCTGGGCCAAGTCACTTTCCCCGGGTGCGGAGCCTGGGGCTCTGTGCCCACCGCTGGGGGTCGCAGGGCTCAGGGAGAAGGGCTTCCTGCCTCCCTGGCGCCCACTGTTCTGAGGGAGGAGACGGGAGAGGGGAGCGTGGGCAGTGGCATTTGGATGGATGAGTAAGAGGCAATCTGGTCTTCATCGCAGTTGACCTTGACAGCAGCTGCTGCCAGAACGAGAGACCGAACAGACCATGTTTTATGTGACCCTGGTACCTGGTAAGGGGATCGGAGGCATGGGAGATCCAGGTATACAGAGGTGGCTGGTTTCTGGCTCTTGTTTCCAGGATTCTGGAGATTCAAACAGGCCTTCTGTGAGAAGGGAGGGAACATGGGCCCAAGTGCTGCTTTTCTTCAAAGAAAACGTGGACCTCAGGCTTCTGCCCCTTGGAGACCTCCAGCTCTATGCAGGAAATCGAGAGATGTCCTGGTGCCATGGAAGCAGCAGACAGATGTAATTCCAGAAGCCAGCCACCTGGGATTTGGGAGAATGTAGGGATTCAAAGCATTAGTTTTGGAGTCTGGCTGGGTTAGCACCACAGGACCTATTAGTGGCTGGGTAACCTTGGGCTACTTTTTCTACAGAGTACATTTTTGTACCTGTACCTCCGATTCCTCATCAGTAAAATGGGGGAATCCATACTCAGTAGACAGGTGGAAGAGAAAATGGAATAAAAACACTTAGCACGTGCTGGCATGTGGGGAGCTGCCCATCAATGCTAGCTTCTGGCAGCGTCGGGAGGGGGACGGTATGGTGTGGAATGGTGGGAATAGAGGTCAGACCTTTCTCAGAATCCTCCCCACCACGGCCTGTACCTCGCTGGGGGGTCTGGAAGTCAGATTGGACAACCTCTCCTGCCCCAGTCTCCCTTCCCACACCACTGGAAGATGCTTTTTGGCGAGGAGCCGGTGTGCAGTCTGGTGCCTCCTGGGCATCAGCACACACTGGAGACATTTCTGAGACAATATCAGAGTCCACTGGCATTTGGAAATTTCTGGATTAGATCACAGGATCCTCCAGTGGCAACCTAACCCAATGTTTTTTTCCACAGTTGTCTTTAAATTTCTAGAAGCTTGCGGGTGAGGTTCATAAGTCTCCCTCTGATTCTACCTCTGGCCTCCTTCTCAGGCTCCCCAAGGCCTAAACCTTATGTTATGGTTTAAAAATATCCCTACAAATTCTTTGATCCCTTTCCTTCAAAAGGCAGAGCCTAATTCCCCTCCCCATGACAGTGAGCCAAACTTCATTACTCGGTTCTAAGCAACAGACTGTGGTGGAAGCCAGGCAGGGTGAGCCTGAGGCTGGCCCATCCGAGGGGCGGCCTCTGCCTGCTCTTTCTCCCGACTCTCTCACTCCGGGGAAGCCAGTGGCCATGTTGTGAGGACACTCAAGCTTTCCCAGGGTAGGCCCATGGGCAGAGCAGCTGAGGCCTCTGGCCAAGGGCCAGGGCCATCTTACCATCCTACAGGTGAGCCGTTTTAGAACCAGCTCCTCCCACCCAGTCAAGCCTTCAGATGCCCACAGCCCAGCCGACATCTTTGCTGCAACTGCAGGGAGACCCAGAGCCAGGCCCGCCAGGCCCAGTCTCCCCCAGAAGCCTGGTTCACAGAAACTACATTGACTGTTTTTGTTTTTATTACGTTGTGTTTTTATTATTGTGTTACACCACTAAGTTTGGGGGTAGATAGACATGCAGCAATAGATACCAAATGCACTCCACTGGAGTTCAGTGCAGCCTGGGTACCCTGCTTTCGTCATCCCGCCAGTCTGTCTGCTGTCCCGGGTAAAGGCAGCAGGGGCTGGCAGGTCAGGAGCAGTGCTCTGAGGACCAACAATTCTGGCTCCCGGAGAAAAACTGGTCCAATCTTGTATCCTGCAAGGAGCTCAGCAGAGAGTCTGCCTCTCTGCAAAGGACGGGAAGGGCCCTGGGACCTGGAGCATGAAAGCAGAGCTTCTGAAGCAGGTCTGGCTTCCGTGGGCATCTCCGTTTGGATGCTCGGCCACCAACCACAATTGGGATGAGCACTGGAACACGTGTTTGAGCCCTTCCTTTCCATGAGAAACTACCTGGTGCACTTCGCCCCCTTGCTGGCAAACTCATTTATGAAGACTAGAGGTGTGTTCAGTAACAGTAACCAGTAAGCTAGTTCCTAACTGGTGTCCTAACCAGAGATGTGGACTCCACTTCTTCCTCTTCCCCAGATGCTGGTGTTCTCCTTGGTTCTCTCTGCAGTGCGGGGAGGAACGCAGGTAAGCACATTCCTGAAACAGGCACCTTTCATTTTTCAAGGTGACAATTGTAAAGAGTGACGAAACTGTTAGAAGAGAAAGCAGAGTGAAAATAGCACCCTAAGATGAGATGTGGACAGAAGGTTTTCAAAGGTGGCACCTATTCAGCTTTCTGACTTGCCCTCACTCAGCCATCAATCTGATCCCTGTCCCCAGGCCGGCATGATGGGAGGCCCTGAATTTGCCTCTTTCCTCAGCCTGCTTCTCACTTTATTTGGGATGCTAAGAGACTTCAAACTCCCCATTGCCCCAAATACTGCCTGTATTCTGATTACTCCCAGAAAATACCTCCAACCCCAGCTCCTTACGGAGGTTTAGATCTCATGCATTTAACCAGCAGTCGGTAGGGCAGTCGGGGATGTCAAGTTGGTCTGAGTCTCATCTCCTATGACCTAACCCTGAACCCCCATGTTTGAGCTCTCCTGCCGGAGCTTTCCTATTATTTCCTAGGGTGGTGACTGTAAGTTGCCAATTAAAATCTTTATTATTTCTTTTTCTTTTTCTCCTTCTTTCTTTTTTCTTTCCTTCTTTCTTTTCTTTTTTTTTTTAAGATAGCCTAGCTAAAAGATCAAGTTCCAAGCTTTCTTTGCAACTATATGAGACCATTTGACTAAGTTCAGACCAGTGACATATAAGCAGAAGCAATGTATAGGAATTCTGCAGGGCTACTCAAGGAAGTAGACTCAGCTGGAGGAAAGGGCCTTTGTTCTCCACCCCTTTCTTATTTCTGCTCCCTAGAATTAGAATGTGATGGCTGGAGTTCCAGCAGCCATTCTGAACCTTGAAGTGACCTTGAGAATAAAATCCATGTGCTAAAAAAGGTAAAGCAGAAAAATAGAATATTAAAATAGATATGGTATCATTATGCACCAGGCTCTGTCCAAAACACATTTCCTATATAAAATCATTTCATCCTCATTGCAATCCTATGAGATAGGTACTTTTATTATCCTATTTTACAGACAAGGAAAGAGAGAGGAAAGGTAACTTACTCCTAGTCTCATGGCTTGAGAAGGAATTAAAACCCAGACAGTGTGGCTCTCAAGTCCATGGTCTCAGCCACCTTGCACTGCCTGGGTTCCTGATGACCAAGGAGCTGCCACATCAGCCCTGGGGTGCCCAGCCCTGACCTTCTTTAACGTGTTTTTACACAGTAAACCTCAAGCTTGCTTAAGCCTCTACTATTTTGAGTTTTCTATTGTTGACTGCCAAGCCTATGCCTACCTGGTACATTCTCCAAATTGATTTTCATGCCCCCAGGTGCTTGTTCAAACTGTCCCTTCTGCCCAGAATGGCCTTTCCCTGTAAATTCTCTGCTAGCACGTCTCTCGTGCAGAGCAGCGTCACAGGTACTTGTCTGGCCATCTGTCTCCCAAGCCCCCCTTCTAGAATGTAGGGGACACTTTCCTAGTACATTCTGTACTCACAAAACTTAATCTAGTCTGGCACATAATAAGTGTTCAACAAATGTTTCTTGAATTTAATCAAATTGGGGGAAAACCTCCAGTTTTATAAAAAAACAGGATAAAGTAGTGTGACATCAGATATATTGGGGTGGACTACTCTCCTCTCCTCCCCTCAAACCAGTGTTGCCAAAAATCTTCTTACTTACTGATCCTTCAACAAAGTTTGTCTTTTAATCCACAGTGAAATAAAACTTATTTTCAATCAGCATTCATTCTATGTTGGGCACTTTACATATATTTGATTGGCTACAACACCGAGCGGTTTGTTACAGATGAGGAAACTGAGGCTCAGAGAGGTCAGGTAATGAATGCTCCCAAGGTCACACAGTAGTAAGAGACAAATCTAGATGAACCCAGGACTAGCTTATGTCATCCACTCCTATTCTCGTAAAGGACAGGTCATTGTTTAAAGCACATGCCACGGCATCACCAATACTGAGCTGAGGTCCACAGGCCTTTTACCTTTGGTTGGGTCTCACTTTCTTCAGCTATGAATTATGGGTAATTTCTAAGAACCTTTCTGGCTCTAATGGTGGATTGTTCTATAACTTAAACTCATAACAAATTTAGATGAGAGTCTTTTAAAAAAGTTTTAAGTTTATGTTTATTATTATTCTTATTGAAGGGAGTCTTTTTATACAGAAAAGTAAGGAGAGCAAAAGATATACAAAGGATGTAACTGCAGGGCTCTGACTTAAAGACAAGCTTGGTGTTAATTCTGCCAGCCACTGACTCTGCTTGGCCTGCCTGGATCTCAGAAGTCATTAAGCCCATCCCCCCTTCTTATATCATATCTGACATGGTCACATGTCCGTGAAAGGACAGCAAAAAGAACATTTGCTGGGAGAAGCCTCATCCATAAAGCAGAGTCACTGGGATGGAGGGGGTTGTCCAGGCTAGAAGCTGCGGGCTCCCATGGACCTGTGCATATTGACATTCACCCGTGAAGCTCCTACTGCATCAGGAATTCCAGGGAGGCTGTCACCTTGGGAGTCTGGGCAACATGTAGTGAGTGTGAGCAAGTGCAGTGTGTGCTCTTGGAGGAACCAGAGTGCCAGAAAGACCCCTGAGGGCATTCCGAGAGCCATAGAATGCTAAGTGCAGACAGTCTGGTCAGATCCACAGCACTCTGCCAGACTCCCCTGCACTCCCCACTGCCTGGTCTGGGGACCCACGAAAGCCCACGGCCCTTCTACAGAGAGTCCAGAGTTCAAATCCAGATCGATGCCACCTATGTGTGGATTTAAAATTTTAATTTGCCTCTCCCAACTCCTATTTATTACACAAACAGAATTCAATAAATCACTCTTCCACTCTAATACATCAACTCCAGTCCGCCACACATAGCTGATAATAACCAACACCAATGTTTGTATGGTACTTTTACAGCCTGTAAATCACTCTCACGTCCATTATTTCATGTGGACTCCTTCGGCCCTCAGATGTAACAACTGTGTCGAAGCATATGAAATTTCTGCCATTCAATTGTTTTGACCAACAAGATGGCTCTTTCCCGTGGTTCAGCTTAATATCTGCGCTCTTGTCCTCATTTTGCCAATGAGGAAACTGAAGCTCCTGCTCACCATGTGACTTGCCCATGGTTTTTTAGTACATGGCAAAGCTGGGACTGGATCCCTAATTCTGATTCCGGACATCTGCAAGTATTTGCAGATGCCTGAGAGCCAGGCACTTGCTGGGTAGAAATATACCAAGAGGGAAGCATGCCTGACCCCATCTGCCCGGGCACATGCACAGAATACCGGGGGTGAGAGAGCGCCTCACAGCAGCTAGAGCGCACTGAGCATGTGCTCTGTGCCGGCCCAATTCTGCTTCTGCATTATTTACTTATCTATTTATGTCTTATTGTTTATAAACATAATTACTATCTATTATTATTCATGCCTGTATATTCATCTTCACGCCAGCATTACACATTTTACAGTCAAGAAAATTGAGGCATAGAAAGGCAAAGTCACATGCCCCGGGTTAAGTGACGGAGCCAGGACTGAAGGCCAAGCAGTGTAGCTCCAGAGTCAACAGCAGTGGCTGGCCTGATCTCCCAGGGGGCATCTGGGCAGCCTTCCTGTGGAAGGGGATCTCTGAGCTGAGGCCTGGAGGGCAGAGTCCTTCTGGGCCCAGGGAAAACCATGCGCAGAAGTACAGGAGCCTGCAAAAGAAGACAGGCTTTTGGGGATCTCCTGGAACATAATGTTCCAGGAGGGAAGTGGTAAGAGATGAGGTTGGATAAATAACAGACAAGGCACGGGTTATGTAACGGGCTGATATTTTATCCTGTAAGCAACATGGAGTCATTACAGTTCTTGTCAGGGGAACGACATGATCAGATTAGCCTGCTAGCAAGATCGCTTGGAGAACAGGGTGGGGATGTACTGGAAGTGGGAAGGAGACTAGAGGCATTGTAATTTAGGGGTTCGGGTGAACTCACGGCCCACTTTTCTAAACCTGCTTATCACTAATTCTCTCTGAGTCCTTCCACATGCCTGGCCATCTGGCCGAACCATTAGCTACTGCTTCGGAGTCACTTTGGATGCTTCTCTCAGGTCCTCTCTTCTCTAGAGAAGAGTGGTCAAAATATACCACTGGAAGGTCTGTCCCTAGGGTGATCTGTCTTCTTGGATGTACTTCAAGGCTGGCCCTGAGGGTAGTTCTAATGCCGCAGCAGCCCCTTCCTGTGTGATGCCCACATAGCAGGCAGAGCAGCCTGTAAATCATGCTCCGATTTTCCTTCCACAGTCGGCTGGTTACAGGGAATGCTCCATGTGGTCGCAGGTGTGTCCTGAGGGTGGGACGGCAGTGTAAAGGGAACAGGCAGGTTGCGAGTGGGAGCCATGTGCAACTTGCCTGTGTCTTCAGGCCCAGCTTGACCCAGTCCCAGGTGTGCTGCTTCCACCTGAGGGCATGGTGGTGCTGGGCACACCCTTCATGGCTTGTTGGTCAGATCATACTCAGTTCCTGATGGACAATGTGGGTTGCATGGTCACCTGGTGTCCCCTATCCTGGTGTTCAGTCTACGAGGTCTAGTAGAAAGAGCCGTTTCTCATATGAATAACTCCTGGGCACAGTGGTGATGTCATTGTTCTGAACCCCAGGGCCCCGCTCTGACTGTCCAGTCGGCGTTCTCTAGTGGCTCCGCGTGGAACCTGCTCTCCACACACATGGATCACCACCGGGTCTGCTCGGTGCTGAGAGGCGCAGGGCACAGTTGCTTGCTCTACAACCTGGACCCCTTTTCTTGCTCTAGACCCCTCTTAATGGTGGAAGCTGCTGTTGGTTGCAATAATTTCTGCAACTCCTGCATGGCTGTGGGAGGGGACCAGAAACCCCCCCAAACTTGGTCCTTCCCATGGCAACAGCCCTTCCTCCCTGGAGCAGGAGCCAGGGCAGGGGTTCTGACAGTGGCTGAGGTTATCTATTCCAATGGTTTAGTCCGGAACTGAGAAAATAACCACAAGATGGGCGAAGTGCCTCACTGGGTCTATCAGGACACAGACTTGGGTAAAAGTCCATTTATCACCCAGACCCCCAAACTACTCATTGACCAGTGGATAGAGTGGTGTTCTGGGTCCCTAAGAATTAATGTTATACCAGAGCCACTATCCAATAATCCTTGAAAAATCTGGGTAATCCCGTTACATTGATTAATACATAATTGCCCGGGTAAATGGCCAAGATCCCTTTAGAAAAGAGTGTTGTTGCAAGATCTTTTCTCAAGAGTACTTGACCTTCCATTGACCTTCTGTGCACTGAATCAGGAATGGGAAAGAGGTGAGGGGCCATGATCCTCCATTATAACTTAAATCAAGCCTCTATTTGCCAGTCTTGGAGTTTTTGGCAGTTACACAACTATGCAAAGAGGAGCAAGAAGGGAAAAGGACAAACATCTCCCTTTTTCACTGTGTGAGGTTTCAGTCTTCCTTCTGTCTGGCAGGCCATCGAGCCCCTTGTGGGGCAGGCACCAAATGCTGGCTTCTGTCCCATATGTGAGCTCTTGAGGGGACCCCAAGGAGATCTGCACTGCACATTTTCCTGACTCAGGAGATTGACACTGGCTTGCCCTGTTTTCCACCATGGTCAGCCCCGGCCATATGGAATCACACAGGGGCCTTCAATGGCTGGGTGGGCAGTCCTTGTGTGGATTCACTGATAAGACAGTTCATGAATCCCTTCTGCTATGTCCACTCAACCCTTGGGAAACTCGTGGGTCTTTACCATGCCAAATGGTGGGAGTATAGACTTACTGCTCATTGCCACCCCCTCCAACAACTCCCGCAACACACACGCCTTACCCCACCATCTCTCTGCAAGTCTCCTTTCTATTGCTCCAATTGGCTAAGAGACATCCAATCAGGATGTAAATGGAAGTCTTCTCTGCTTCTTTCTTTAAAAGTGATTCTCTTGCAGGGGTGCCCAGCCTTTTGGCATTTCTGGGCCACACTGGAAGAAGAAGAGTTGTCTTGGGTCACACATTAAATACATTGCAACATGTAATCTCAAAAAAATTTCATAATGTTTTAAGTAAATCCACAATTTTGTGTTGGGCTGCATTCACAGTCATCCTGGGCTATGTGTGGCCTGCAAACTGATGGTTGGACACCTCTCTCGTTTAGCTTCTCATCATGAACACTGAACCCAAAGGTTAGCAGGTCTTCCTCAAGTATCACTGTACACTGTGGGAGTTGGTGGTGGTACCTACTCTTCAGTATGCCCTGCATGCAGGCGGGCTGATCACTCTGGATTTAGCATCTTATGTTCTACTCTTCGACCTTGACTATTATTCCAGGGCAATAGATCATGTCCCATTAGACATCTTTTTTTAAAAATATATTTTATTGATTATGCTATTACAGTTGGCCCATTTCCCCCCATTTCTTCCCCTCTACTCCCACCCCCCATTCCCTACCCTTTAGTTTTTGTCCATAGGTCATACACATAAGTTCTTTGTCTTCTACACTTCCGGTACTATTCTTAACCTCCCCTTGTCTGTTTTCTACCTACCATCTATGCTACTTATTCTCTGCATCTTTTTCCCCTCTCTCCCCCTACCACTCCCCTGTTGATATTCCTCAATGCCTTATATAAATCCCTTTAACATTTCATATAATAAAGGCTGGGTGATGATGAACTCCTTGAACTTGACCTTGTCTGAGAAGCCCTTTATCTGCCCTTCCATTCTAAATGAAAGTTTTGCTGGATAGAGTATTCTTGGATGTAGGTCCTTGCCTTTCATGACTTGGAATACTTCTCTCCAGCCCCTTCTTGCCTGCAAGGTCTCTTTTGAGAAATCAGCTGAAAGTCTTATGGGAATTCCTTTGTAGAGAACTGTCTCCTTTTCTCTTGCTTCTTCTAAGATTCTCTCCTTATTTTTCATCTTGGGTAATGTCATGATGTGTCTTGGTGTGTTCCTCTTTGGATCCAACTTCTTTGGGACTCTCTGAACTTCCTGGACTTCCTGAAAATCTATTTCCTTCACCAGCTTGGGGAAGTTCTCCTTCATTATTTGTTCCAATAAGTTTTCAATCCCTTGGTCTTCCTCTTCTCCTTCTGGCACACCTATGACTCAGATGTTGGGATGTTTAAAAATGTCCTGGAGGTTCCTAAGCCTCTTCTCAGTTTTTTGAATTCTTGTTTCTTCATTCTTTTCTGGTTGGATGTTTTTTTCTTTCTGCTGGTCCACTCCGTTGATTTGAGTCCCAGTTTCCTTCTCATCCCTTCTCATTTGTTCAAGTAATTGCAACAATTTTTCTTCGAATCCTGTGAGCATCCTGATTACCAGTGCTTTGAACTGTGCATCTGATAGGTTGGCTATCTCTTCATCACTTAGTTGTATTTTTTCTGGAGCTTTGATGTGTTCTTTCATTTGGGCCATTTTTCCCTCAGTGCGCCTGTTACTTTAAGGGGCGGAGCCTTAGGTGTTCACCAGGGCGGGGTAACCCTCTCTGTGTTGTGACGCTATCTGTGGGGGGCAGGGTAACCCACGTTGCTGTGTTGTGATGCTGTCTGTGGGGGTGAGGCCTTAGAGAACAATGGCACTTTCTCTGTTCTCCAACTTCCCCAGCTACCCACAAGCAAGTTGGGTCCTTCTTTGCTGGCTCCAGGGTGAGTGGACGGGCCTGCACAGTTCCAAGTCCCTGTGGGTCTCCCCAACGAACTCTCCTGTGAGGCCGGGAATTCCTCCCACTGCCACCTCAACCCCCACAGGTGTATTCAATTGGTAATTTCAGGCTTTATTTCCCGGCGTTGGTGGGCCGCACAGTCTGTTCTGCTCCCCAGCTTTTCCTCCCGGTTTATCTGCACGAGAATGAGGGACCGCCCAGTCCACCAGTCTCAGCCCCGGTTTCGCCAAGTGCGCCTGCTGCGTTTTGACCAGGCGCGCCCGCCACGGACCTCTCCGGGAAGCTGGAGCATTGCCGGTACCGCTTCACAAACCACGTCTTGCCGAGTGCTCTCCACCCAGCTCCGCCCTGCTCACCGGTCTGGATGAACGTGTCTTCTTTAACTCCTTGATTGTCGGACTTCCACTCAGTTCAGTTTTCTGTCAGATCTGGCTGTTTTTGTTTTTGTTTTTTTAAAGATTTATTTATTTATTTTTAGAGAGAGGGGAAGGGAGGGAGAAAGAGAGGGAGAGAAACAGCAATGTATGGTTGCCTCTCACGTGGCCCTCACAGGGATCTGGCCTGCAACCCAGACATGTGCCCTGACTGGGAATTGAACCGGGACCCTCTGGTTCCCAGCCCGCGCTCAATCCACTGAGCTACACCAGCCAGGGCTGTTTTTGTTTTTTTTTTAATTGTTGTTTTTCCTCTTTTGGTTGTGCGAGGTAGGCACAGTGTGTCTACCTACGTCTCCATCTTGGCCGGAAGTCTCCCATTAGACATCTTGATAAATATATATTTCTCAAGACCATAAGGGGAAAGAATTACCTTCTGGATCCTCTTTGAGCAAGTGAGTAGGTCTCACATAAACGCATTCCCACATTTCCACACCCTCCCTACCCTGTTCTACTCATTCCTTCTCCGTGTGCAAGGAATTTCTAGCATCTCAATTCCATTTCATGGGAACCAATGTGGAATCCATGCTTCAATCAACCAAACACAGAATAAGAATTTAGGATTAGTGACAAGCTAAACATTCAACCTAGAACCTTCAAATTCAGACAATCTAATACTATATTCTTCTTTCCCATGGTCTTATTCTCTCATAATTCATTCTCACATGAATTTCCCAGATTTTTAGTGATCCAAGTTAATAACGTCATATAATACTTTTGGCATGTAAATTTTCTCCTTCAGAGTTTTATTTTATAGTTAAACACCACCCCCACCCATCCTACTGAGATCTGCCTTGGAACTTTTTTTTTTTTTGGTATAGAAATGACAAGGATAGTGACTCCTCCCCTTGCAAGGTACCTCCACAGAGTGGGTCCCTGCAGGGTTTCCGAACAAGGCGGGAACAGCTGCATCACACGGTGGGAGGAGCTACTGTTTCTGGCGAGAAAGGCAGAGCAGGGATGAGTGGTGCCGAGTACTGTGAGTCCACAAACCCTTCCTGTACGTCCTCACTCCAACTGTCGGGGTTCCGCTCTTTACTGCCTAACGATCTTTCACAATGGAAATGTACAAAAGCTGTGATTTTTAACTAAAAATTTGTAGTTGGACCACCTACAGGATCAAAGCAGATTATTTTTTACTATCTCAGTCCTGCAACTGTGAGCTCTAAGAAAGCCTTTTAGTGAGGTTGTAGACAGTCCCTGAGTTTCTGTCCATGCCTTGGGCTGAAATTTATGAATCTAAGTTTTCCATTCTGTCCTTAAGCTTCCAGGGTTGGCAGAAGCAATCCTGTAGCTACCCCTTCTGCCTCCTCTCCCACCTTCTGTTCTTTAACTCCTCTTCTCTTCACATGTTCCCTGTCTTAGTTTGGGCTCTCCCATAAGCAAGCTCAAGGCTCAGACTTGGGTGCAGGTTGTTTTTCCGGGGTTTCCTTCAGGAAGCAGATGAGGGAGCAGGGAGACTGAGTCAGGAAAGGGAGAAAAATCAACAAAGGATGCATGATTGAGCTGCTAAATGTGATAGATTCACTCCTACCGGGGGTTTTCAGAATTGCCCGAGGAAGGAAAGGAATGGGAACACTTATCCTCCAGCTCCCATCCCCTTTGGGTTTGCCCTCAAGAATGTTAATTTCCCCCACACTTTGGGGCTGACTGCACTTCTCATGGGCTGAGTGTTCTTCTGTGGCTTCGGAGAAAGCCTTGAGGCAGAAAAGCAGAGACATTGGCACATGCTTGTGTGTGATTGTCCTAGCTACAGGGAATCAGAGAGCAGGGACGTGCCTTCCATGGGCACCAAGAGCGTCTACTGCAGAGGCTCCAGATCCTTGCCTACAGTGGGTGCTCCAGCCCAGGGGCCACTGGTGGTAACTTAGGAGTTGTTTTGCCATTTGAGACACAGGCTGCTAGAGTCCCTGGCTGGGTTTGCACTGCTTTCAGCTTCAAGCAGGCAGATTACAAATCCCTCAATTCTCTGAAGGCTTGTTCTTTGTCACCATGTAAGACACCAATGTACATTCGGGTTCCTCATTGTAAACATCGTGACCATCTTAGACCGATATAATCTGAGAAGGGAGTTTATTGAAATCACCAGATAACTAATAAAATTGCTGAGCAGACTGGAGAATCATGCTCAAGTAACAGGCAGGAGAGAAGGCAGCCAGACCTCAGCCAAGCCAGCCCTCCATTCAGAATTTACTGCGGGTCTCCTGGGTACTGGCCTGGGATGCTCTGCTGAGAGCTTGTGTGGACACAGCCAGCATGAGCTGGACCACTGAGTAAGAGAACAGACAGTTCTATTGGTCTGGAGTCCTCAGGGACGGAGGCATGCCACCCAGATAGGTGGGGAGACACCTCTCAGGTCATAGTCATCAGAAGCACCCACCATAGCTGTGGGTATTGGGAAGAATTCCTCTTTCTCCTTGTACCTTAAAATACAGGCCCTTAATTCCCATCCTCTCATATACTTCTGTTCCAAAGAGGGTTATTAGAATTAGTAAACTCAGACATTCAGACTGTAAATCTACTTTGCTACGAGGAAAGAAAATCTTTAAAATGTATACACATTAAATCCAGTGGAGTAATTTAAAGGTATCCAGGCTGATCACTGAATCCAGCTTGGCAACAACATACATCTACTTCTCACAGGTTTAACTTTTAATGGCTTCTTGCTCCCTGAAGGCCTCCCTTCCTCACACTCCAGCTGGGACTGCAGGAAACTCTGGGCCCCAGACTCTCGCACTTGAGTCCCATCTGCATGCTCGCTCCTGCCTCAGCCGCAGAGATTCATCCTGGCCTCAGTCCTGGGGGTTTGAGGAGCCAACCTACTTCAGGAGCTCAGGTGTAAGTCACCCAGTCCTGCTCGGAGCACATGACCTGCTTCTCCGGCCTTGTTCGTGTCCAGGTTCTCAATGAATGCCCCGACCTAGGCCTAACTATCTGCCTCAGAAACTTGGCAAGGACCCCGGTCCTCCAAAGCCAAGACCCAGCCTTATTCCCATCCATCCTCCCAAGATTTTTAATTTTATCATTCTGTCCAGAAAACTTGCCCAGAGCCCACCTGCTTCCAGTTCCCCTGGCTCATAGCACTCCCCTACCCCCACTCCTTACCATGGTCCAATAATGCTGAGGTCCTCTCTTTTTCCCTTTGATAAGCTTCCCTACGACCACCACCTACACCATCACCTCTGCCCATCTGTACACACTCAGAGTACACTGCCTGGCTGGATTCCCCCACTGGCTCTGGCCCACCCTCCCCCACAGAGTAGGACTGATTGCTCTCTTCCGACCACTCCTGGTCTGCCCCCTTCCACTGTTTCCTGAGTTCTGGATTCCCATTCATAACACAGCTTATTTCTTTTCTGGATCCTGCCTGCTTATAGCCCTAAATAATAGTTCTTTTTTGCTGGTCTCCAGGAATAAACAATCCATTGATTTCAGGTAACAGCTGGTCTCTCTACAAGAGAATACCTTCAATCAAGTTGTTTATTCCTATGAGAAAACTATCTTTTTCTCATCTGTATGTTATTAAATTTTGTTCATTCACTTAATTCATATTTATTGAGCAATGCTACATACCAGGCACTTAAATGTATAGCAGCAATTAAGGCATGGCTCTTACCCTCAAAGTGTTACAGTCTAGAGGAATAAAAAGTCCTGTATCAAAAAAAGTACAAAGCTACATGGTAAATGCTATTTTGTTTGAAGCATGAGCAGAATATGACTACATTTTTAAGCTATTTTTATTATTTAAGGGATATTTGGCTAAGATCACACATGCAGAAAAGATCAGAGCTGGATCCTAGGAAGGCTTGAAAATAGCTAGGTCCCAACCTCCCAGACAGCACCCAGGGGACACGGGTGGAGGAGAAGCTGCTGAATGAGGGCAGACATGGTGTGCAGGAAGCTATGAGGCCCCAGAAGTGGGAATGGAAGTGAGAATATTAACTAAGTAAAGATTATTAAGTCCAGGACACGTCAATCACCCATTGCTCAGCAAATGATCTCTGACAGAGAATCACTCTACACCTTAAAAATGCATTTTCTATTATTAGAAACTGAATCCAAGGGGAAGGTCCAAGGAGTTAAGGAAAAAGAAGTCGGTCAGTTCCCCAATGTTTTTAAAAGGAGCCCAGGAGGAGGTGTGTGCTGGACCAGGCCAAGGTGATATGCACCATCTTATGTGATACAGACCAGAAAAATTAACAAAGAGTAATAGATAAAAGCTGAGCTTCACTAAAATAAAAAATTTCAAAACCCATTCACTTATTCTTTTTTTAGAATCATAAACATTTAGTGAGGTGAAGTTTCCATAACATAAAATCGACCATTCAGAAGTCAACGACCTGGTGGCATTTGGGCATTCATGGTGTTGTGTTCTCACCACCCCGCCAACTCACAAGACATTTTCAATAACTGGAATCATGCAATGTGTGACTTTTTGTGTTTTTTTCACTTAGCATGCTTTTGAAGTTTATCCATATTGTAACATGTATCAGTATTTAATTCCTTTTTATGGATGAAAATATAAACTACATACACACACACAACACAATTTGTTTATCCGTTCACTCCACCGCTGGACATTTGGTTGTTTGCACTTTTTGGCTGTTGAAAATGGTGCTACTGGACTTTTGCCAAGATGGCGGTGTAGGTGGACGCACTCGCAGCCCGCACATCCAGAATGTCTAAACAACGAACGCAGTAGCGAAAAATTAAACAACCAGAATGGACAGAATCGAACTGAAGGGAAGTCCGACACCCAGGAGGTAGGAGAAGACGAACATCCAGGCTGCTAAGTGGGGCAGAACCAAGTGGAGAAGTGGAGTGAGAGGCAGCTCTCACGGAGGGACTCACACTGCCAGCGCCTGAACAGGGCGTGGCCCCGAACAACGGGTGAATCCCGCAAGCAGGGGACGCTGCCGGAGAGAGGCCAGGGCTGAGCCAGCAGAACCAAGTCTGGCAGAAAAGGCGGTGGGGAACTGGGGAGCAGAGGAGTGACGGGAGCCCGCGGTGATCCGAGGTCGCCATTGCTTCCTCCCAGGCCCCGCCCCCAGAGGCAACGTCACCCAAAAAGCGATCCAGGTTGCCGGCACCTGCGAGCCAACAAGTGCACCGAGATAAAAAGAATGAAAATGGCCAAAATGAAAGATCAGAACAAATTACAACTAACGAATGATGACATAGTCAACCTATCAGATGCGCAGTTTAAAATGCTTGTAATCAAAATGCTAACAAAACTGGAAGATAGGTGGATGCCAATAATTGAACAGATGAAGAATATGATAAGGATAATGGAGGAAGATTTACAGGGAACCAACAGGAAAAAAAAAGGAAGTTGGATCTCAAACCAATGGGGTGGACCAGAAGGAAGAAATAAGAATTCAAAAAAATGAGGAGGGTCTCAGGAACCTCAGAGACATTTGTATCCGGATCATAGGGCTGCCAGAAGGACAAGAGGAAGACCAAGAAATTGAACGTATTTTTGAACAGATAATGAAGGAAAACTTCCCAGATCTGGCAAAGGAAATAGGCTTCCTGGAAATCCAAGAAGCTCAGAGAACCCCAAAGAAGCGGGACTCAAAGAGGAACACACCAAGGCACATCATAATAACATTACCCAAGGTCAAGAATAAGGAAAGAATCTTACAAGCAGCAAGAGCAAAGGAGACAGTTACCTACAAAGGAATTCCCATAAGACTGTCAGCGGATTTCTCTAAGGAGACCTTCCAAGCAAGAAGGGGCTGGAGAGAGATATTTCAAATCATGAAAAGCAAGGGCCTACAACCAAGAATAATCTATCCAGCAAAACTGTCATTTAGAATGGAAGGGCAGATAAAGTGCTTCTCAGATAAGGTCAAGTTCA
>PVJI01023624.1:0-23230 GCA_004026765.1 Micronycteris hirsuta
TTTTAGATGCTTAAGGTGACTTAATTCCAATAAAAGTTTTGTTTCAAATGCAAAAATAAGAAAAAAAACAACATGGCAAAGACTGTGGAATATTTACATCAGGGTAGGAAGAGTCAGTAAACGTGTGGTCTTAAAGAGGCAGTATAGATAATGGAAATTATGGTAAGAGTTTCAGGAAGGGGCATCAAAGGAAAAAGAAGAATGAAGATGTGAATGTATCAAGTTTTGTGTCAATCTTTCTAGGAAGTGGTCTACAGTTGGTTGCATTTCCAAGTTTCATGGAATGGAGTGACCCCAGTTACTAAATGTTGTAAAGATTGCCTAAATCTTCTCTCTCCTACCCTGCCTCTTCCCAAGGGGAAGAAAATCTGTCAAGCCTTTTTCGTAAGCAGCATTTTTTCTTTAACCGCTCTCCCCGTGCCCCAGCCCCCACCCCGAGCATCCTGGAGAGCCTCCTAAGCGGTTTGGGCAAATGGGGTAGGTCGAAATGCTTAAAAACGACTCTTCTATGGGAGGTCCGGAAAGATGTTTGTATCTGAAGATAACGCCAAAATTCCAGCTCTTGGATCTGCAAACTTTTAAGAAAATGCTTATCTTTTGTGCTTGCTCTCTAACTGAGAACATGAGACCAGGGTCCAAAGAATTATCGCTTCCCGGTAATACTAAATCAATACTAAACATAGAACATAAGCCTATTGGGCTTAAGGATCAGGAATGTTTGAAAATAAGCCTTTGTTAAATAATCTGGCTAACCTCTGAAATGAAAAGAGCAGCAGTCTCCACGAACCCTGTAGCTTGAAGTTACAAAAAGAACTCTCTAATGTAGTCGCGTCCAGTCTTGTTGCCCTTCCGTAAAGACTTAATTATTTCATAAACATATGAAAAAAGAATGCAAGGAAACATGATTAAAGGTTGAGTTACTGGCACATTAAAAATTATTTTTGCAATGTTATACATCTGCCAAATCCTTTTAAATAAAACAGTTGTTTGGCTAATGTTATAAATACATAATTAGCACCAAATGTGATTTTGAGAATTTGAAAAAGCTAATTTTCATGTGGCAAAAATTTATCCTTGACTAAATCCATTTTACTCTTTATTTAGAAACTTTCATGTTGACTGACCAGCCTAACTGAATATTTGTGTCATTTTACCAACAATTTATTTTCAGGCATGCAGGTAATTGTTGCTTGAGATTCTTGAATGAAAAAAAAAAAACCCAACTACTCATTTTCTAGCAGGTGAGTGAAAAGCATAAAGTATATATCAACTCAAGTTTTCTGGTTTGTCTTAGATTTTATTCATGTAAGGATGAAACACCTAGTTGAAAAGTGAAAAGTTCAAATGGTTTTATCTTGTTTTCATGTAATTGACTAGTTGTTAGACACAGTCATGATGTGGGAAGAACCATGACAACAATTAAAGGTCATAGGAACTCTTCAACAGGAACGGTCCATGAGCCCTTTGAATGCACTGAATGTATGACCTTGGGTTCTTGGAGAAGCAGATTTATCTGGAAACAGTGAATAGCTATGAGCAATCTGTTACCTTTCAGAAAGCAGAAGGGACATGATTCACCATTACTACTGTTATCAATACATATGTAACAAAACCTTTTGACTTAACCTTTTCACACATGAAATAAAACCTCTAGTTTCTCAAATGATTCATATTCCACTTTGACATATAGCCTATATGGTCTTTATAACAAGATCAAAACCCCATCGAATTTTCTATAGAATGTGTATGATGTTTTTTGTTGTTGTTTTTAAAGATACCATACCTCTTTCCATTCAAAAGCACACCTTTGGAGTGGGGAAGCAGGGAAGCTTGCTTAATCCCTATAGATGGGATTTATTTAAATTGGTACAGTTTTTTGGATCAAAACTTTAAATGTACATTCTCTGCACTTCTGGAACTTTAGCCTAAGAAGTTACATAAGAACATAAGGATATATGTAAGACATAGAACAATTCCAGTTAATCCATACACTGTGATACCATGGAGCTGCTAAACAGAATGTGAGAAATCTCCCTGTACTGACACCATGTAGAGCCGTTCAAGTTAAAAAAAAAAAAAGGTACAGGACTGTAGATACAGCATGATCCTATTTATGCTAAAACAGTGTTTAAGTTATTTATGTATACAAGCATTTAGAAGGACACACATGAACTACTGAGAAGTAGCACTGTGGAAAAGGGGGAAATTTTCACGATTTGCTTTATATATCTTTACATATTTTAATTTTGTACAAGGAACACATATTACTTTTCTTATAAATTGAGGTAAAATTCAGCCTTTTAAATTGTATATTTTATGGGTTTTAGAATATTCATGAAGCCATATAACCATCACCACTATTTAATCTAATTCCAGATGTTTTCGTCACCTCAAACAGAAGCACCATACCTGTGAACAGTCACTCCTCATTCCCCACCCTCCAGCCCCTGGAAACTACTCATCTGCAGTCTGTCATTATGGACTTGCCTAGTCTGGGCATTCTGTTGAAATGGAATTATACAATATGTGGCCCTTTGTGCCTGGCTTCTTAGGATAACGTTTCCAAGGTTCATCCATGTTGTAGCAGTATCAGTACTTCACTTCTTTTCATGGCTCTATATGACTTTTACAAATAACAAAATCTGTAAATAGCTCTGATCTTAAAGATACTCAAACAGAAAAACCTTACCCCTTTGTACAAATCACTTTATAGAAACTCAACAGCTCAAAATCCAGTGTCCACATTAAACTAGTTTATTTCTATCTGCATGTTAACACTCTCTTGAATATCTACCCTCCCAGGTCCCATTTTAAAGTTTTCCCCTTCAAACAGTATTTTTGTTTTCACATGTCTATTTGTTAGACTGTTAATCATTCACAGAGCAGACCTAGTTAGTGCTTTGCCCAGCTGCATCTTCCCTCTCTCCTGGCCACTGCTCCCCCTTCCAGCATAAACCCACATTTATATCCACAGACAGCTACAGACAAAGGTATAATTGGGATGTTAATGGATCTCCTATATTTTGATAAGGACCCAGGTCTGACTGACTTGGCTTCAGTACACTGACCATATTCAGAACATTATCTTTCTTAGCAACCGATATTATATAGTTTTCATATTCTGAATAAAAGTCAAGGATAAAATTTTTCCTTACATCCTTAATGTATAGTTATGTCTGTTATAGTATAGTTATAGTTATGTCATTATCAGAACAAGGCAAAATTATGTAACATTGGTTGATAGGTAAATCAGCACTGTGTGCGTGAGGCTCTAATATATAAACATAAGATGGATTGGGGTTTCCTCTTAAAAAGATGGACTAACCATTTGCTGGACATAGAATTTTCCTAGGAAATTCTACCAGGTTTATGCTTTAGAATAATCTCAGCAATTGTTGATGACTTCAGCTGAAAAACAAAACACCAAAATAAACCCCCCACCCAGCTTTCAATAGTTTCAATTAGATAAAGGAAACCACATAACTCCTTTCTCCATATTTTTTATGGTAGAAATTGAAATGAAACTAAATAATGGATTTTACACACACACACACACACACACTATTAGGTAACAGTGGCAGGAAGGCACACCATCCTATAGTTGCAGCATTCATCAGAACCTATTGCTTGATTACACCCCTGCCTTGAGTGGGAAGGAAGGTTACCAAATGTGTGTATGGGATGAGCACATTGCACTAATTAAAACTTTGACTTCGGCCCTGGATACGAGGACTGTACTAGAAGCAAGCTGTCCATGGGAAAAGGAGTAAATTTAAATCTGTAAGGTGAAATACGTTTATGACAAAGATGTTAATCCTGCATCCTTATTTACCAATCAGATTAGCTGTACTAGGTGTTTTGGTTTATTTGAAGATCACCTTTTAACTAAGTTCTATAGGATGCAATTTAGGCCACGGGGATCGGAATCACATAAGGGAACCAAGAGCTAATGCTGTTCTATTGTACTTGAAATACTGCTGTTTCTCTCCATGATAAAACCTTTTATGTTGTGAAACTTTTAGGTAAACTCAAATTCACATTTTCCTCTCTCTATTTGTTTAACAAGTTATTAAACAAACTAAGCATTTCACCTTGAAACAAAGCAAGACTGAAAGGAGCACAGTACTATTGCTGTTACAAATAAGCTTCATTATACCCTTTCACAAAAAAACATACATACAAACATGAAAGTCATAACTCATTTATTGAATGAATAGTATATGCAATACCAATAAAAGGAAACTAATACTACAAACTACAATTTTGAAAATAAAGCCAATATAACAGGAACAAAATATACATAACATGAGAGGAATGTTTGATTTTGACCCATAATGCATTCCTTATCTTTACAATTAACCTAAATGTCTGTTAGAACAAAACTGTATACCTTGGTCTAACTTTAGCGCTTTGTAAAAAAGCAACATTCTAGAAGAACACTTTTCTTTTGCTTTGAGATATTTAAGATTCACACATTTGTTCAAGTACATAGATTCTGATTGAACAGTAGATCTACATAGCTTGTTATTCTCTTAGTATCTTGAGTAGCATGTACTCCTGAGCAAGTACTGTCTGAAATTCTAAAATTGCTGATTTTTGAAATAAAATGTTTCAGTTGTGGGTTTTTAATAAATTGAGATGAAAGTAAAATTCACCTCCCAACCCCCCCCCAGGAACAAAGAATTCTTATTAAAGTATAGAAACTCAAGTCTATCTTTCTACTCTAAAGAACATTTCTTACTAACATTTCTGGTAAGGCAATAAATGCTCCAGAATAATCTTCAATATACGCTTGCAAAGATTACACTGTTTAATATCAATAACAAAAACAAAACAAAAATAGGAAAAAAGAAAAAAGGGAAAAAAAGATGCTTCAAAACTTCAAGCTAAAATATGCATAAAACACAGTCATGGCAGTATTTTTTGAAATGATGTAAAAGTCATATACTTATCAAATAATGTCATGCTTATTAAAACTACAGTTAAGGACTTAAGAGATGAACAGTAAATATACTGCTGAGGTCCATTTTTCTAAATATTCATACCACAATGTAATTACTACCCAGAAGATGATGATGCTACTTGGGAACATAAGTACTGTACAATTTTTACATTGTAAGGCACTTTTACTCAGCATGTGACAAACATGGACAGAATATCAATATTGTAAGTTTACAACCAAAGGTGATTTTTCATGTGACTTCAATTTACATTTCAATTTTGTAATGAAAGACTATATAGCCAATCACACCACAGTGAGAAAAATAGGTAGCCAGCCACTTACTTAGCCAACCAAAAGGTAAAGTGCTATTCTGGTTGCTAGTGGCAGAGAAAGGGTTGAAGAAACCCATACAAAATCATACACTTGATTACATAACAAATCTATCAACTGAAAGCTATAGTATTTGAAGTCTATTATGTGATTATTGACTGGCCATTATTACCCCTGGCACCTTCCATTTTTCCTAAAAACATCATTACAGTAGTTGTCCAAAAATGAAGGTGCTCCATTGTTTCCTGGGTAAATCGATGGCATATAAAGTGAAACTGATCTACACACAGTGATTCAAAGATTTAAAATAGCAGGTTTCAAGCTGTTGTAAGGGAATAAAGTACAGATCCTTTGGGAAAAGTCACATAGCTTGGTAAACAAACATCTAGATCTGTTGTTGCACTTCAAGTCACGGTGAATTTTGAAAATTCATCACATACACACAAAGAAACCCAATAGCATATTTAGAGCAAGAAGAGAAGAACATATAGGGAGAACAACCAACTACTAAAGCTAGTTTCCTTCTAAAAAAAGATGGTTAAAATAAAGCAATCATCAAGTCCCTTGATTTATGTAAATGTATGAATACACACTTGACAACTCTGTCTTTAAGGGACTAGCAGTTAAAAAAATCAGTCATTAAGCACAGTGTAATTTTCCACCTGTTACATTTTAAAAATGCTTTTCCATAAGATAAAAAATACCTTGATGTACAATCAAGTTAACATGATTACTTCTTGTTTGCTAATTTGCTTTAATGTGGTAGGTTAACTAATAATTCAGATATCAGAACCCCTACCCTTAATAATGAGGTGCTATGGTAATAGGCAGACCACAACAAAAGTTTTTTTTTGGTTTTACTATAAAGAAATATATAAATGTGCTTCAGAAGATACATGGAAGAAAATTTCACTGGCTAGAAATGCCAGTGAAAAAAATCCTTTCTAAAAAGCTGGATTCTTAGGCTTTGAGAAACAATTCTGATGATCCATAAACAACACTGAGCCCTACCAAAGGAAAAGTAGGGCACAAAAGCCTACCTAATAGATAAGCAAAGCACTGCATGAAAACATTAAAAAAATTAAATAAAGTTTTAAAAATAGTGGTCACAAAATTCAAAATAAATACTGTTTTCTGCAAAGACTGTTTTTTACTCCGAGAGCACATGAGACCTCTTTACATACTTTGGGCCAATATATGAAGTGTTCCACACAACACGGCACTTGAGAGGAACGGGTTTCAGACACGGTGGCTAAAGTCCTTAGTGAGTGGTAACCCTTTAAATCTTAACAAGGTTTAATTTGCTGTTTCCAAATGTTAGTTTAAACTTGAAAGGATCCAATCACTTTGCGAGAAGCTCTTTGCGTAACATGAAAAGAGAAGAGGTTTACTGTCAAGAGAATTTTGGCATAAGCACTAGAGCTCATTGCTTACAATCACCAGTTGCCTGAGTCCATGCTGGTCAGTGAGAACAACTTTAACAGGAACTAAATGAAATGCTTTAGCATACTTCTTGCAAGAAATTTTTAGCATTTGCTGTCAAAGCCAAGAGAAAAATAAAGTTCTCTTCATTTCTAGCCTCCGGTACTTGAGCGGGAACAAAAAAATAATCACAAATTCCCGTGTGTTGCGACCAGAGGCGTGTTTGCACTGTAAAGTAAAATTTGCTTATGCTTTCCCTCGAGTATGAATCCACTAAACAAATTTAAACACTCTAAAACAGAACTTTGTTCAGTCCAAGTGAAAAATGAAGCTTACTTCATTGCAATGTCTGCTTTAACTGTTGACACTATACACAGGGTTAATAGTGTTTCAATTGCTTCCCAGAAACTGCAAACTACGGCTATGTATTATCAACATGTGAAACTCTGCCATCTAGTGAACAAGGCTCATAAAACAAACAAGACGTTTTTAAGCAGTTCAATGAAGGATCTACGACTTGGGCAGTAAAAAGTTACAAACCCTTTTTGATTTTAGAAAACAGTGAAATAAGAATAGCAGTTATGGATGTCTTATTCATTCCCAGTTTTCTAACTCTGTCCCATGAACCTGTTTAAAAGATGATAAAAAAATGTAAAATATGATGCTTGACAGAAACACAATAAATATAATGTTATTGAGGAGTGAGAATATCTTACTGATTTGACATTACAACTACATTTATAGATAAAGTAGATAGCTTGTTTTTACTCTTACAAAATCAGCTAGTTTAAAAAACTATGCAAGCTTACACAATCCTTAGCATTCTAGTAACATGCTCAACTAAACATAATAACATTTAAAAAATCATACTACACACCATTACTTCAACATGTTTTTATCAGTGTGTATTATATTGTGATAACAGATCCGATATAATTAACTTTCATACCTAGTTTCCATTAAGTTGCTGCTGATCAATTTCTAATTTTCCCCGGCTTTTACTCTCCCGTTCCTCATCTTCTTCATCTCTCTCATCATTTCCACTATGATTTTTACAATATAGTCTACAATGATGAAAGATAAAAATGTCAAAATGTTTTGCCACTGTTCATGAGAATATATTTATGTCATTAGTGAATGAGGTTGGTGCCCATTTAAAACATGGGTTTCCTCATCCACACTTAAACACTTCATAATTACTTACAGGTACACTTCTATCTAAAAGATAGAAAAGCACTCTATTAATGAGATATTAAAAGTTCATCTGAAATTAAACTTTTGATTTAGCATGAAAGTCACCACATACACTCACGCAAATATAATGCAATTCCTAATTTTGCCCAATAAAATTAAAAACAAAGTTTTTGATATAAAATAATATTGAATGTCAACTGCAATTGAAAAATAAAATTTTAAAAATGTCTTGAGGCTAAAACAATAAAAACCCAGTTTTTGGCTAACTTGAAAATATCAATGTTAAGGTACAGAAATGAAAGATTCCAATTCTGTAATGTTTCACATACATTATTTAAAAGTACATTTCAGGAAATTATATCACGTATGTAATCTGCTCACACTGCACATTGGGAATCACATCTTTTTTCAATCATGAGTTCAAATATCAAGAGTGAGACTCCTGTCCTAGCTGGTGTGGCTCAGCGGATTGAGTGCCAGCTTGCAAACTGGAAAGTTGCCTGTTCAGTTCCCAGTCAGGACATGTGCCTGGGTTGTAGGCCAGGTCCTCAGATGGGGGCATGCAACAGGCAATCGATCCATGCTTCTGTCATATATCAATGTTTCTCTCCTCTTCCTCCCTTCCCCCTCTCTAAAAATAAATAAATAAATAACATCTTTAAAGAAGAGACTCCTGGGCCCCGGGTGGTGTTGCTCATTGGATTGAGGGCAGGCCTGAGAACTAAAAGGTTGTTGGTTCGATTCCCAGTCAGGGCACATGCCTGGGTTGCGGGCCAGGTCCCCAGTAGGGGGCACGTGAGAGGCAAACACACATTGATGTTTCTCTGCCTCTCTTTCTCCCTCCTTTCCCCGCTCTCTAAAAATAAATAAAAAAATATTTTTTTAAAAAAGAGACTCCTACATAGTGCAGTTATGAAATAGTTTCCCAAAAATATAACCTGAATATAATTAAGCTATTGAACCAACTTACAGTTTATGGAAAATACAGAGGGTTAGAGAAATGAGGTAAATGGCCTCATGAAAAATCAAATAGATAAATCGAGACTGTAAGACTTTTAGGGGACAACTTATTGAGGTGTTTCAACAAGTAGGGATAAAAGATGGGATGGAGTGCAGGAGATTGCTCTATATAGAGAGACTGAAGAGATACAGACATCAAATGCAACGTAGAGATCTTGTATGTATCGAGATTTGAGCAAATTCAGTCTAAAAGGACATTTTCAAGAACAGCTGGGGAAATGTAAACTGAATATGAGATGAAGCGAAGAACTTATTTTAAAAAGTATGACAATGGCGTAGTGATTAGATAAGGAACACCCATACTTTTCAGAGATGCATACTGAAGTATGTACGGGTAAAATGACCAAAGAATCTAGGGTTCTGTTTTAATATACCCCAGGAAAAAAGTAAAATAGATGAAACAACTATGGTAGTAACTTAGTACCCACTGAGATGGGCAGTTGTTATATTATTTTATTTTTGTATACTTTTGAAATTTTTTATAATAAGAGTTTCATCTAAAAGGATAAGACCTTTATTATTAGAACAAATGTTAATCTTTTAAGGGATTATTTTTCACTCAAGGACTATTTCCCATAGGCCCATTACACGTCTTTGACCAGTCTGGACATTAAGGCCACAGGTGCCAACTGGACAAACAAGACTACTGCTGTCACAGAACTTACTTTTTTTCTATGGTGGGAGACTGACATTTTAAAAATACATATTTAAATAGTTTAAATATATAATAAAGATAATTAAAACAGGATAAAAGGAATCACTATATAATCTTCCCTTGCCCTTTTATTATGAATATATTCAGGATCCAGAAAGGCTGCCAAAAAAGTCAGATAGGAGGAAGCCACGTCACTCAGATATATTCCTCCTTGCATTTCCTATTTGTCTATTCTTTCCGTAAACTACTACATATGCATATGGACTGTTATTTTAATTTTTTTAAAGATTTTATTTATTTATTTTTAGAGGGGAAGGAAGGGAGAGAGAGAGAAACAGCAATGTATGGTTGCCTCTCGCGTGGCCCCCACCGGGGACCTGGCCCGCAACCCAGGCATGTGCCCTGACTGGAAATCGAACTGGCAACCCTTTGGTTCCCAGCCTGAACTCAATCCATTGAGCTACACCAGCCATGGCTGGACTGTTATTTTAATTCAATGGTCTCTATGATAAAATAATCTGGAATCCATATTGTAAGTTGATTTTAGATTAAAAATTTATTTTATTATTTTTTAAGATTTTATTCAATTTTTATTTAGTTAGTTTTAAGATTTTATTTATTTTTAGAGAGAGGGGAAGGGAGGGAGAAAGAGAGGCAGAGAAACATCAATGTGTGGTTGCCTTTCACGTGCCCCCTACTAAGGAACTGGCCTGCAACCCACGCATGTGCCCTGACTGACTATCGAACTGGCGACCCTTTGGTTCACAGGCTCACGCTCAATCCACTGAGCTACACCAGCCAGGGCCAAATATTTTTGTTTGAAGATGGCCACTGCAACATGGTTTTCTAATAGTTAAAAAGTAAAAAAACTACCTAAATGTCTAGGAAAGGAATTGATTAACCAACCTCATATGCCCATACAATGGAATACTATAAAACTATTAACATTGTGATGTAAAACTAATGTCACAGAAAAAAATGTCTTCGGGGTAGTAAGTGGAAAACAGTTTATAAAACAGTGTATATAATAAAATTTAGTTTTTATAAATATACTCATATATAAAATCACACAAATGTCTGAAGAAAGTATTCCAAGATTTAAAATTATTATCTCTAGTGACAGAATTAAAGTTAACATTGTCTTTTGCCTTTATCTATATTTTCCATTTTTCCCCAAAATAAAAATGAGTAACTATTATACTAAAAATACTTCAATAAAATTAAAATTTAAATATAATAATTCTCCATATATCTGATTTTAGATGTTTAAAACAGGCCTGGTATTTTCAAATATTAATGGTTACTCTAAATAATGATGTTTTACTCACAAAAATATCCAAATACCACAGTATAAAGCATATCAAATTGCCTCTTTGACTCCATTTCTATGCAACAAAGAGAGGTAACAACTATTTACTGAATATGTTCCTAATAATTTAATGTATACAAAAACATACAAATATCTCATACCCATGTACACATACACAATTTATTCCCCCCCGACTATCACAAAAATACCTCTTCACCACTCTACACATGGATCTACTTCATTCCTTAACTGCTGTACGGTATTCCACTAAGTGCATGAACTAAAATTTATTAAGTATCCTGATGAACATTCTGGTTTATTTTTATTTTGGTACTGTAGATAAAAGGTTAACATAAATCTTTTCCCATTCTTCATGACAATTTCACCTTTGGTTAACTCTTGCAACTTTGAAAAGTGGGTGTGTCAACTATTTTACTGAGCCATGTTACCCTTCAATTGGTAGACTCTATCTTGATTGGGAGAAATAAATACTCTCATACGAAGCCACCTTTGGTCCTCTTCGTGGTATAACCTGAAAATTATCTATGCCTATATAACATATGAGAGATGCTGGCTCTGACGGAGTGTGAGGCTGTTCAGCCAGGGTGGGTCCCATGCCCACTCCATGCGGTCCTGTCTTATTGGACCTGAGCTGCACTACTATACCGACTATTGCAAGGACACCCACAGAAGAGGAATATTTGATGCTGTCCTGCTGGCAAACTGCACTTCCTGTCTTGAGGAGAGTGATGCCATCTATGGTAATTTGGTCAGTCCTAATTATAGGTCTAAGATGCCCTTGTGGATATAGCAGCAATCATTAACAATAATACAATGATACTTCTTGCAGATACATCCTTGTGCTGTTGTCTGCTTATTTCTCTGAGATAAATCCCTACAGACTGATAAATTGCTCTCCTAAAAAGCTGTACCAATTTAATGTTTTTTTTTAAGATTTTATTTATTTATTTTCAGAGAGAGGAGAAGGGAGGGAGAAAGAGCAATGTATGGTTGCCTCTCACATGGCCCTCACAGGGACCTGGCCCGCAACCCAGGCATGTGCCCCGACTGGGAATCGAACCGGATCCCTCTGGTTCCCAGCCCGCGCTCAATCCACTGAGCTACACCAGCTGGGCCATAAAGCTGTACCAATTTACATTCTGCCTGAACACCCAATGAGAATGCCTGTCTCTAGAACCTAGTTAACATTAGATAATATAAATTCTAACCTTTGCCCATCTGATAGGCAAAAATTGCTAAGATCTTGTTTTAATTTGCGTTTCCTTCTTTACTAATAAGGTTGAACAGTTTTTCACATGCTTATAACTAACCCCTGATTATCTGTTCTATTAATCACCTGTTCATATACTTTGCCCACATTTTAATTGGGTTGTGTTTTTCTTAATGATTTGGAATTCTCTTTATGTAGTCTAATTTTAATGCAGTCCAATAAAAATTTTTTTAAAAGATTTTATTTATTTATTTTCAGAGAGAGAAGGGAGGGAGAAAGAGCAACGCATGGTTGCCTCCCACATGGCCCCCACCGGGGACCCGGCCCGCAACCCAGGCATGCGCCCCGACTGGGAATCGAACCGGGACCCTCTGGTTCCCAGCCTGCACCCAATCCACCAAGCCACGCCAGCTGGGCCAATAAAATTTGAGTTTCCTATCACACTAAGAAAGGACTTCTTTCCTTGATTATAGAAAAATTCTCCTGTATTTCCTGCTGAGTTTTTTATGATTAAGATTTTTCTAAAATGGCTTTTATAAAGATTTTATTTATTTATTTTTAGAGAGAGGGGAAGGGAAGAAGAAAGAGAGGTTGAGAAACATCAACGTGTGGTTGCCTCTCACATGCCCCCCACTGGGGACCTGGCCTGCAACCCAGGCATGTACACTGACTGGGAATCAAACCAGCAAACCTTTGGTTGGCAGGCCCATGCTCAATCCACTGAGCCGCACCATGAGGGCCATGGCCATGATTAAGATTTTTAATCCATCTAGAATCTGTTTTGGGGGTACAATCTGAGACAAGGATTCAAATTACGTTTTCTAAATGGAGAGCCAATTGTATAAATATCAGGTAGTGAATAATTCATCCAGTTTTCACAGATATAAAATGCTACCATAATTATTTATAAGTTGCCAACAAAGGTATGGATCTATTTCTTGTGATCACTGTCACTATGCCAGTACCATACTGTTTTAATTACTGTATGATTGGTTTTAATATCTAATAGGAGACTGCATTAAAAATTTTCTTGACTTGTGATAAAGACTAGTTCACTACCCCAATACCCATTTTCTATCCCTTCCCCTGTAGTACTTGTAGTACTAAACTAGATTTCATTTGGGTAGCCATGTTCCTACTAAGAGTACATGTCTCAGCCTCCTCTGGGCATGTGACAAATGAGATACTGAGCAGAAGTGTGCGTGTAGAACTTCCAAGAAGGCTGATTAAAGTTAGAGTTAGCTGGAGGAATAGCCACTTTGTCCTTCCATTTTCCTTTGTTTCTGCTTCTTCCTACTTCTTGTGGAAGGAAGCCCCAAAGATGAGAGAGGCAGAAGGATGGTCATCAGGGTCCCCAATAACAATGAAAAGCTGCCTACCACATCTGGACAGCTTTCCTCTGAATGTGTTTTAGGAGAGAGACAAATTTCTACCTTATTCAAGCTTCTATGTTTTCTTGCTATATAAGGTAACAATAATTACTAAAAAAAATTATACCATATTTACTCTTATAAATGAAATTGTCAAAAGTCCAGATTTCATTTAAGTTGTGTTAAATATATAAATTAATTTGGGCCCCGGCTGGTGTAGCTCAGTGGATTGAGCGCGGGCTGGGAACCAGAGGGTGCCAGTTCGATTCCCAGTCGGGGCACATGCCTGGGTTGCAGGCCATGTCCCCAGTGAGGGCCATGTGAGAGGCAACCATACATTGCTCTTTCTCCCTCCCTTCTCCTCTCTCTGAAAATAAATAAAATCTTTAAAAAAAATTAATTTGGGGAGAATAGTTATCTTCAAAGTCAAGTCTGTCCATCAAGGAACATAGTGTGTTTTACCTGTGTAAAATGCTAATTTTTTCAAAACAAGAAAAGGTTCACCTTTAGTATGTGTGTGGGGTGGGAGGTAGACATTTTCTTTTATATTCCTAACTAGTTATTACTGGAATTGTTTCTAAAAATTTATCTCATATGCATCAACCTTACTGAGCGATTATTAAGTTTAATAAATTCAGAGTTGATTCCTTTGGATTTTCTTGGTAGACAATGATATTAGTAACACTGACGGTTTTTTTCCTTCACAGTATTTATACATCTTTCTTTTTCTTGTTGCACTGACTTAACCCTCCGAGAGGACATTGAAAGCAATGTTGGTAGTTGGCACCTTTGTCTTGATCCTAATCCAAATGAAAATGTATTAGTAAGGTGCTTTTCAATTAAAGATGAACATGAGAACCACCTCCTGGAGAGTCATCAAATTACATGGTGTGGGCCTCAACCTACTGAATCAAAATCTGAGGATGGGGAACAGACAAAGAATATTTCTAAAAAGGGCCCTATCCACCCCCCCAGTGATTGTGAGGTTCAGCCCTGGTTGAGGACCACTGTCCCTTTAACACCAAATAAGCTATTTGCTGTTGTTTTCTCATAAACACTTTATTAAGAATCCTAACTTATGAAAAGCACTCTTGTAAGCTTACTTTAAAATTCATGGGTATTGGTCCTGGCTGGTGTGTCTCAGCGGATTGAGTGCTAGCCTATGAACCAAAGGGTCACCAGTTAGATTCCCAGTCAGGGCACTTGCCTGGGTTGTGGGCCAGGTCCCCAATAGGGGGCATGAGAAAGGCAACCACACATTGCTGTTTCTCTCCCTCTCTTTCTCCTTTCCTTCCTCTCTCTCTAAAAATAAAGAAATAAAATCTTAAATAAAATAAAATTCATGGGTGTTAGATGGCATCAAATGTCTTTTCACCATCCACCAGGAGATGATAGGATTTTTCTTTATTAATTATAATGCATCACATCAATATATTGCCTAATTTTGAATAGCCTTTAAATTGTTAGAATACAGAGCTGGATTTGATTTTATAATATTTTATTTAGGAATTTGGTATATAGATCTATAAAATAAGATTGGTCTATAGTTTTTTGTTTTTGTTTTAAATGCTATCGTCAATTTTGGGGCCATAGTTATGCAAGTTTTAATGAATAAAGAGGTTTGCTAAGTGCTGGATGGACCTCTTTAAATAACACTGGAATTATCTGTTCCTTAAAGGTTTTCTAGAACTCATAAGAAAATCATCTGTGCCTTTATTATTAAAGTTTTGCAAATTTTGTAATATAGCATTACCACCTCATGCAGACACCCAAATGATGGTGTGACTGCTTATGTAAACTGCTTGTACACAAAGAGTAGACCCTGAGTCACCGGTTCACGGCATAGAAAAGGTGAGAGTAAGAAAGTACTTTACAATGTACACAGGCAAATCAAAAATTCAGGGATCCCTACCAACTTATTCTCCATTTGATTAAATAAATAGAACCATGATAGAGACACACTGATAACATTTGCTCAATGCAGCACAGTGGAAGACTCATAAAAATGGGGATAACATGTGCCCTGGTTGGTGTGGCTCCGTGGATTCAGTGCTGGCCTATGGGCTGAAAGGTTGCCGGGTCGAATCCCAGTCAACACACGTGCCTGGGTTGTGGGCCAGGTCCCCAGTTGGGGGCATGGGAGAGACAGCTGATCCCTGTATCTCACACACTGATGTTTCCCTCCCTTCCTCTCTCTCTAAAAATAAATAAAATCTTTTAAAAGGTGGGGTGGGGGGGGATAACATGTAATCCTGAATCTCCAAAGTTTACTCTTTCATCATCCTTCCACGAGCATCTTTTGACTTCCATCTTCATCATAACCCTATCCTATTCTAAGCGCCCAACAGTTCTCACCTGGCCCCTCAGCAGTAGCCTCCTAACTCACTCCCCATTTGTACCCCTTGTTTCTGTCCCATTCTCTGCCTAGAGTGCTTTCCCAACACCCACATTCATCTTCGCCCTTCATATCTCATGTCAAGCACTATTTCCTTAAGGCAATTCCTAAACACTCTCCCATTATGGACTAGGTTAGGCCTTCATTATTATATGGCCTCATAGCCCTTGGTAATGTATCCTTTACAGCACTTACGTAGTTTGTAGTTGTATACTTAGTTATGCGACCATTTCACTAATATGTCTCTCCCGCTAGACTTTAGGCTTCATGAGGGCACAATCTGTGTCTGTTTTGATCACTATAGTATGCCTAGAGACTGGTACAATGGCTGACACATAGTAAGCATAATAAATACTAGTTGAATGACTGTTTATCCACAGATGTATAGTCAGGGGGAAATGCTAATGGCAGTACTCGTTCTTATATAGATTCCTTAGTATTCTATACTTCGCTAAATACCATCTAAAAATGGTGATCCAGTAAACTAATGTCATCTATATTTAAGGCAGTTACTTACTGACAATTTTAGGAAAATGGACAATTGTTATCTTACTTGTAAATTCCTCGTGACATATTTTCAATGTATTTAGCTTTGTCTTGTACTCCACAGTGGTAATGGTAAGTCTTAACACAGGCTTTTATTTCACATCCAATAGTAGCGCCGGGCTGACTGCAAAGTGTGCATTTCTGTTTAAGGGAAGAGAAGAATAATCATAAGCAATATTTCAAAGCTTACTTTTTCTATTTTCATCATATGTCAGCCAAACATTCCAGTTTACAAAGAAAACAGCCAATTTACTATTGAAAAGGAATGCACTGAACTTATTATTTAGCAATATATTAAATTATGCAGCAATTTAAACCATACTGTGATAGATTTTCTAATATTAAGTCATCTCCTGATGTTTCCATTACTTAACTGTACTAACCATTATAAATCTGACATCTAAACATAAATAAAACACTTCTTAATACTGCCAAGCACAAAAAGAATGATATTCTATATTTTCGTGGTTTCTTTTCCTCCCTGGAATCAGTTCCTTTCCTATTATGGAATGAGAAGACAGGAAAGCAATTCCCCCAACAAAGGGATTGATACCAAATAGGCAAAAGGGCAGAAGGAGACTAAAGAGGCTGAAATCTTTTCAAGACTCCTCAATCTGGCCCAGATCAGCTTTGTCTCAAGAATATTCGCAGATTAAAAGGTCAATGTTGACAAACGGGTCTCAGGGCCAACTGAAGAAGTTTGATAAATGCTAGTTTTATACAGATTGCTTGATGGGGGAACTTCTTACGACCTTTTCTCCAGGAGGGCGGGTATAGTAAAGAGTTCCCAAGTTTATTGAACTCCAGATTCCATTTTATGTTTGGAGGGTTGGTGGAGCATCTCGAACTAATGTCCTTTGGAGAACACTTGGGGAAATGCTAGGTTAGTGCTTACCCTAACACTCAACAATGCGGCGGTAAATAAGTTGATCAAAAGAACTGAATTGTGCCCGGGCTGGTGTGGCTCAGTGGATTGAGTGCCAACCTGGGAACCTAAAGGTCACCACTTTGATCCCCAGTCAGAGCACATGCGTGGGTTGCTGGCCAGGTGCCCATTAGGGGGCGCGCAAGAGGCAACCACACATTGATATCTCTCCTCTCTTTCTCCCTCCCCCTCTCTAAAAATAAATAAATAAAATCTTAATAAAAAAAGTGAACTGTTATCCCAGTCACCTATTTGGACTTCAGCTCTATGATACAACACTATTCTGTATGATACGATGAAGTGATTTTCCCCCTTTTTAGTCTACACATTGTTTTAAAGGAGTTTCATTTTTACTTTTTTTAAGATTTTATTTATTTATTTTTAGAGAGAGGAGAAGGGAGGGAGAAAGAACAATGTATGGTTGCCTCTCACATGGCCCTCACTGGGGACCTGGCCTGCAACCCAGGCATGTGCCCCAACCAGGAATCGAACCGGGACCCTTTGGTTCCCAGCCCACGCTCAATCCACTGAGCCACACCAGCCAGGCAAGGAGTTTCATTTTTAAAATGCAATTAAAGTATCAATAAACTGAAATGGATTTAAATGGAACAGAGAATATCAGTAATCTTCATACCTTCAAAGCGCAGTTACACAAAGAATCGGTCATTTCTAGTGGATTCAGACAAAGATCATCAATGCCTGAAACCACCAGGTGAAAGAATAAAGGGGGATTTCGCAACAGAGAGGTCAGACTCACCACCTGAATCCAAGGGTCAGACATCATGAGTTGTCTGATGTGATAAAATGTGGATGATATACTCCCACCTGTGAAGTATTCTTACCCCTCAAAATGTTGAAACTGAATCTAATCAAGATTTTACATCTAAGTTCACTTTAAAAGAAAATCTGGAGAACTGAGGGAGAAGTTAAATGGCATCATGAAAAAGCAAACAGATAAATAAAAACAAGTAGGATAGTGTATAGGACAATCAATCAATTTTCTCCAACAAGCCAATGGCATACCACAAAACAAAACCGGAAACAACAAAGACAGGGAGGAGGGCATGCCCTGGATCACTGAAGGTTTAACAACCACAGGTAACGTATGAACCTCCTATGGGTTCTGATTCACACAAATCAACTTTGAGAAGATGGTTTGGAGACAACGGAGGAAATGCAAATACAAACTGGGTAGTAAATGACACTGAGGACTCACTGTTAATTTCTAAAGTGTAATGACACTGTGGTTAGGTAAGAAATATCCACCTTTTACGAGATACATATTGAAATATGTAGAGGTGAAATGACATTAAGTCTCAGCTTTGCTTTAAAAAACTTCAAGCAACAAGATTAAAACGCATAGATGAAACAAGTGCTGCAAAGTCTTGGTAACTGATGAGTCAAGGTGATGGACAGACGTGTGTTGCTAGTCTTTCTTATTTTGATACGTTTGGAAATTTTCACAATAAAAATTTGAAAATTAAAGTCATTTCTAGAGAGAACTGCTGTCTTAAAGAAAAGATTTTGCATTCCACTGACATCTTATAATACTCATAAACTGTAAAGGGGTAAGTGATCAATAAAGATACTGATATTACTTAAAGCTATTTATTAGTAATTCAGTATGCTTAAAACATGAGACTTAGGTACATTTTAATGAAAACTTTAAAGCTATGATAAACAATTTAGGAAACATAACTGTGTATGTGAACTTTAAACAGAAAGCTCTGAAAAAAATCCTTTCCTTTTATTAAAAAAAAAAGAATGACTAACAACACGGTGAGATTCTCAATGGTCTGTTGGGGTTATGGAATTTTTCTTTAGGCATGCTTAAACAATATTAACACTTTAAACTTAGTAAATTGCATTACACTCACATCTTCATTTTTTATTAAAAGACTCTCAAATACCCTAAAATATAAAGCTCAGTATAACTCTCTTAAGTAATGAAGTTACATAAAAAGAGGAATAAGTTTCAGACACGTCAGCATCCTTTATTATATTACAACTAAGTCAAATAGATACTGTGCTTTAACATATGAACCATTTTATATTAGATTTTAGATGACTAGATCAATTTAAGCTGTGTTCTATATTAAAGCAGAAAGTCAGAAGAGAAATGTTGCATAGCATAAATATAAAACCACAGACCATTCTTTTTCCTCGCTTAATCTCCTGAAGAACAGTTTTAATATCAAAATCTCCAAATTCTGCTCTCGATGTTGTTGTGAGCTGGACTGTGCCAGAAGAAAATAACTAGAGAAGAAAAAAAAATGCAAGAACATTTAATATTCAGAATCCTTTTGAGAAAATGGTTAAGCATAATAACGACCGTGTTATATTACTGTAATATCCTGAGAAAGAGGGCTTTTCCTTAATAATCAAGTACTGATTCAAATGTTTTTCATCTTTTCCCACATCTGATTAAAACATAACACCAAATAAAAAGAATGAAATAAAACTAATGTTGCCAGTGTGGAACCAAGATCAAATACTTTTTATTAAACATTATAGATTTCAACATTGTCACGCTGTCATCTCAAATGTTTTACATTTTCACAAAGTTTTAAAAAACAGTTTCAACTGGTGAATTTCATTCATAGATGCAGATCCGTATTACCTGGGGATTTCTTTCCCTGAAACAAGACATGTTTGGGATTTACTCCCTGGGTACAAATTTTGGAAAAAGCTCCCCAGCTAAATCTAACATGTATCTCTGGTTAAGAACCTCTGGTATAAATAATACATATTTTAAAACCTAATCATAGATGGGACGAGTAATTCAATACAGTCTAATTCAAAAAAGTTTATGTATACTATATGCTAAGGATGCAAAAAGAAGATACAATTCTTATCCTCAAGGAATTTAAATCTATTAGGAAAGGGATGCTCATAAATAGCTGTAATACAGTGTGTGACATACAACGAGAGACATTTAATAGGTTACAGTGGATACTGAACATAAGTTATATGTCTCATGACAAGTTTACAAAATGGAAATATTTAGTTTTGAGTTAATTATAGGTTTATCTAGAATATGATGAGTATAATTAGGATTAATGTAAATCCTACTAAATTAAAAAGACTGTATTTTTAAAAATCTGAAGTTTATGAAGATTTGGGATTATAGGATATACTATTCATAATTGTAAAACACTAACGCTAGGGAGGAAAGTACCAAATTTGCATACTAGCTAAATGCTTCTCAAAAAACTTGGGTTTAAAAGCGCATAAAATGAACCACGCTTACCATACACTTATAATGCGCAGCCGCCTTCTTGGCATTAAATATATGCAGTTTTCCTCTCGCTTCATTTTCTTCCTCCCCTACATGACAAAATCCACATTTAGGCCTGGTGTCGTTAGGGCTGCTTCTGTGTGGAGACCTATCTCTCTGTAAATGTAAAAGAGAAAAAAAACTTTTTAAGAAATCCTTTAAATAGGCTATTAGTACCGATCAAGCTTAGTCAACATTTCAAATGATGAATTTTACCAATAAGCACAGTTTAAATGAAATATTCATAGTGCAACAAGTAAGAATACAACATTTTTGTACTTACATAGGAACTACTTTCCATTTCATCTGTTCCATGGGAGGATGTGGACCTGGCATCTTCCGACAGCCCTTTAAAATTAATTTTTCGTGGCCTTCCTTTGCGACTTTTCTTTTTACTTTTAGGTGATGCGGGCTCCACTTCACGCTCATTAAAAGTTTCTTCTAAATCAGCTGTTTAAAAATGAATATAAGCTTTACACAGACCAATCTTAAAATGAGCATCAGTTCATGGATCTTTAGACTATAGATTTCTCCTTAGAATGAAATTGCCTTCATTCCCTGGCTGGTGTAGCTCAGTGGATTGAGCGCGGGCTGGGAACCAGAGGATCCTGGTTCGATTCCCAGTCAGGGCACATGCCTGGGTTGCGGGCCGGGTCCCCAGTGAGGGCCATGTGAGAGGCAACCATACATTGCTGTTTCTCTCCCTCTCTGTCTCCATCCCTTCCCCTCTCTCTCAAAGTATATAAATAAAATCTTTAACAAAAAAAGAAAAAAAAAAGAATGAAACTGCCTTCAGAAACAAGGAGAAATAGTCTGTGGTATGTTCAATATAGCAACCTAATATTTCTTATAAATGCAAAAAAAAAACCCCAAATAAAAATACTTTTATTATAATCACTGAAAAATTATTTCCAATGAATTTATAATTCTACTGAAATGAGTTCTGTGATCTTGACTGTACACATAATTCAAGAAACATTTCTAAACGCTAATAACTTAATCTTAGAATTAGCTCTTGTATTTTTTACCACAGGTTTTACAGCTTTACCTCATACCATTGGTGAAATCAAAAGACTTACGTAGAAAATAAACTTAGAACAACTCAGAAAACTAAACGAAAATAAACTACATCTGTGCTAATATAGTAGCCACTAGCAACATGAGGCTTTTAAAAATTTAAGTCATTTATAATTAAGTAAAATTAAACCTTCAGTTCTTCCATTGCCATGGCCACATTTCAAGTGCTTATTAGTCACATGTGGCAAGATGTGTCTCTACTGGACATTCCAGACATGGAATGTTTCTATCACAGAAAAGCCTACTGGACAGCACTACTCTAGACAGACAGCTCTGTAAACTATGATGAAAATCAAATGATCCAATTCAGCAAGGAAGTCATCTACAAATGAACTAACTGATCAACTAATTAAATAAATACTAAGTATAAAAGGAATTTCTAATGTAAGTGGTAGAAAAGCTGTTGCAGGTTTGCAATACATACTGTAACGGATTAAATAAAATATGTAGAAATTTTAGAGCTGCATTTCCCAGCATTTTTACAATAATTTCTACCATTAGTGGAAGGTGTTTCATTTAGTTATTCACTACAAATATTTTATTTATTAAGAGCCTACTGTATATAAGACAATGTATTTAGTGCTCAAAAAGTATAAAAACCAAATGTCCACTTGACTAAGGTCAAACTATAGGAAGTTTTACACACATCTCTAATACCTTCTTCATTTCTTTTTGTACTATAAATTATTGATTATAATTCCAGGAACTAGTTTCTCAATGAGAAAGTATATCAACTCCTATGCTGGCCTTTCCTATTAAATACTGTGAAAGGTTTTTTTTTTTTTAGAAATAGAGCAGATTCATTAAAATAAGAAAAGGCAATTCAATTAGTACACTTAAATATATAAACTTCAGGAACTGAGAACCTTAGATTGTTTGCAAAACAGTTAATACAAATTTGTGTCAATACAACATCACATAACTATTGTAGGATTTGAGGGAAGAAACACAGGGAAAAGGTAAAAGTTAGAGGATAGTGTTTTACAGGCAATAAGGCAACTTCATGTGAATAAATCTTGTGAAGACACACAAGTCAATTAAAGATATCTTCTGATCTAAACCTTATAGCAAATTTCATATCAGAATACACCACCTACTTTAAACATTCAAACTGACAATTTTAAATACACAGAATTTCATTAAAGCTGTTAGAACAATTACTTACATTTACCAAAAATAAAAATTTCTTAAAATGAAAAATCATAAACGGATATTTCGATCATTCTGATAAATGTTACATCATTTGTAATATATGAAATATTGTTATTTGCAATGAAGACAATCAATAACATTATAATAACACTGTATCATTAAACATCTATAAAGAAATTAACTGATGGTGTAGCTCAGCGGATTGAGCGCGGGCTGGGAACCAGACGGTCCCGGTTCGATTCCCAGTCAGGGCACATGCCTGGGTTGCGGGCCAGGCCCCCTGTGAGGGCCATGTGAGAGGCAATCATACATTGCTGTTTCTCTCCCTCTCTGTCTCCCTCCCTTCTCCTCTCTCTAAAAATAAATAAATAAAATCTTTAAAAAA
>PVJI01023625.1:0-24635 GCA_004026765.1 Micronycteris hirsuta
CCAACTAGTATAATCTCACCGTTTTGAGATGGGGAGTTCACAGATACTCAGGGTTACATAAGCAGTCAGTGGCGAGACTAGGCTCACTGTGCAGACTTCATTCAGTTATGCCATACTGTCCATTGAGAGCCCCTTAAAAAAGATAGCAAGACCCATTAAAATAAATAGAAAGGGTAGTAAGTAAAAAAGCAGTTTAAATATTGTTAAAGTATAATTTTTCAAAATATTGAAAAACATGATTTTTATGCAACTATAGCATGAGCATACGTCCAAGATGGTATTAAACTCATGACATAATAAACCAATAAGATGTTAAAATCAGCTTTAAGAGCATCTTAAAGGAATGTTAAAATAAGGTAACTAAATTTGGTAGAAAACTAATCACAATAAACTATAATTATGAGCATTATCTGTTACAGCATAATGGAATTATTTTCACCTCTACCAGACAAAAGTATCCCAATTAACCTCTGCTCCAATCAGGTTGTAAACATCCCAGCCATTAGAGTTAATCAAAGTTACCACCTCTGCACTGAAAGAATATTCAATAATCCTTTCCTATTTTCAAATTCCAGGTAATCTTTCTCACAGTGATTTACAAAGCTCCCGACTTTGACCCCGGTTATCTTTTTTGAAGATTATATGACTGTGCTGATTTATCTCTAGTACAGGAACTTTCAAACATAAATAGCCATAATTCTGGAAACAAGTAAGATTGACGGAACACAGACACAAGTTTTAGTTTCTTGGCTCTTAATGCTGTTTTAAAAATCACATCTCTAGCAAAATGTGTTTGAGAACTTGTTAGAGTAAATTCCATATTCTGCATTTATATTTAGTCAGAAGGCTGAAGACAGATCTCTAACAAAGAACATAAGGAAACCGGTGGAATTAGTTGAGCTTCCTTTAAACTAGAATTATTTCTTAAAGGACCAAGGAAATGGAAATGAGCGGCTTTCACTAGAATACGCACTTTTGATTCCTTCACCTCATTCATTCACCAATATATTTATCTACCAAACATTTTTTACGAAACTAATGAAACTACTTGCTAAGGAAGATGTTAACATTTATGAGATTTTTTATCATTTTAATGAGAATATTTTGAAATGGTGAGAAATGGTATTTGCTGTGCATTTGATACCTTTAGTCACATACTTGGTGGCATATTTTTATTTCAGCACCTCAGCTTTCCTCTGAAGAAGATAAAGCTGTCTTCTGTTGGATGTGGGACCACATCAGAATGACTAATGAATTAGTCATAGATAACTGTTTTAGAACAGTAGTGCTGTTACTTTGCAGTTGATGTTTGAAAATTTAAGTAAGATGTTGAGTCTCAAATTCTACTCACAAAAAGATACTTATCACTTTCACTTTAGAATATACCCTTGCACTGTGAAGAGTACAATCTCACTATTTGTGAATGAAAAGCTATGAGTTACTCAAGGTCACATAAGAGACTACAGAATATACTTTAAAAGGACACCATTTTTAAAAAAGAATAAATGACCTTAATGCTAGCTCCATGCGGGCATGGATTTTTGTGTTGGCTTCCCATTGTATGTCTAATGCTTAAACATTTAACAGCATTACTTTTTACCATTTCTTAAATGCCTGACACATAAATAAACACTCTAAACATTTAAAAAAATATATTGTACCACAAGACTCAGATTCATTCAACACGTGAAATTTAAATGAATATATACTAGTTCAAGATGCAAAATATAGAATGATGAATGTCCATTCAGCACCTGAAATTAAATAAAAAGCATCTAATATCAGAATATCATATATATTTTGACTTTTAATGTAGGTTATTTAATGCCACTTTAATGATTACGGCCGGCATTGTATTAATCATAATAAATAATTTTGCTTGGGTTATTTTACAGAAAAATTGAATAAATTATTAGATTTTCAATAAATGCAGTTATAAGAATTTTTTCATAATGTAAGATGCTCTGACAGCGTAATTTCTTTTTCATTTTGCCAGAGAGAAATATGCTAAAAAAATAACTTTGGAATCCTTCTCAATTATAAATACAACCTTGTCCAGAATCAATGAGTTTTCTTTCTTTCAGAGAATTGACTAAAAACTTTATCTTCCAGGTAGGGGATATCAATAAGCCCCATAATATCTGAAAGGTGTAAAGGAAAGTGTTCCTGACCCCTGGTGGTGGAGGCCTTCCTTGAAAAGGAATTACCCGAGACCAGCCCTGCCTGGTGCTACAAGGCTGGGGGCCACCCTGCAAGATGGCAACACGTGAGGACTAGAGTCCAAGACAAAACCCAGAGGCCGATATTGGCACCCAGAGAATGTGGGGGGAAACGGAATTTTTAAAAAATTCGTCACTTGAAGATACGTTTTTTATTGATTTTAGGGATCAAGTGGGGGAGAGAGAGAGAGAGAGAGAGAGAGAGACTGATGTGAGAGAAACACATCGATCAGTTGCCTCCCAAAAATGCCCTGACTAGGAATCAAACCAGCAACTTTCCGGTGAATAAGACAACACTCTAATCAATTTAGCTCCCCAGTCAGGGAAAAAACAATGGAATTTTTATGCTCCTTGGGTGTTTGATGATTTGTGAGAATTATTCAGTGACTAATTCTCTTTAAATTTGTTCATATCACCCGGCTGGTGTAGCTCAGTGGATTGAGCGCGGGCTGGGAACCAGAGGGTCCCGGTTCGATTCCCAGTTGGGGCACATGCCTGGGTTGCAGGCCAGGTCCCCAATGAGGACCATGTGAGAGGCAACCATACATTGCTCTTTCTCCCTCCCTTCTCCTCTCTCTGAAAATAAATAAATAAAATCTTTTAAATTTGTTCATATCATGATTCTGATGTGGTCGTGGTGTTGCATATACACGAGAAACAAAATGGAAAATAAAGAATAATCATAGTCACTGCTGAGGGTGCATAATGAATTACTCTACTTCTTTATTATTCATGCATCATTAGAATTAGAATGAAAAGAGAGCTTGATAAGAATAGTCCAAATGATTCAACATAACCACTTAAAAAATGTCATTTAATGCTTACTTTTTAACTAAAAACTTTTCTGCACTTTTATTAATGTTCACTTTTTTCAACTTTCTCTTTGTCAAATTTGATAATTTCATTCTTTTTTGGCTTCAAAAATATGCCAAAATAACCTCTCCAGTACCATACTCACACTTTGAGAGGAGAAAAAAAAAAAGAAAGACACTAAAGTTTAAGTGAGAAGAATGTTAAAAAGGTTCTAAGAATATCTGTTTTCAGATAGCCTTATCCCCAAACTGTTATTTTTTATTCCTTTTTCTTCTGTGTTTTCCTCAGTCTTTGTTATAGAAAACTTTTTCCCTCCTTCCCCTCCCAGGTTCCCCGCGCAATGAGACTGGTGCTAATTAGTTTCTTGCCAGAAGCACAGCCGCAAGACATGGTGCAGAAAGGTCAGTCTCGATGTTCTCTGAAGTACTTTGTTAAATCAGTAACAGCAAAGGTCATTTGATTTGTGAGTGGGCCTTTGCACTCATTTATTTATTTATTCTTTTTATTTAATTTATTGGGATGACGGGTAGTAAAATTACATAGGTTTCAAATGTACAATTGTATTATACATCATCTGTATAGTTTATTGCATGTTCACCAGTCAAAGCAAGGTTTCCTTCTCGGACCATTTATCCCCCCTTTACCCTCTCCTACTTCCCTGTACTTCTTTCTTTTGGGTAATCACCACACTGTTGTCTGTGTCTGTGAGTTTTCTTCCCAGACTAAAGTAGTTCATGTTTGTAGAATTTTATATTTGAAATGGTCCTATTTCAATGTTAAGAATAATGTGTGTTCAGCACACAGGCACAAAAGATATGAGGTTACTGAGTAACAAATAGCAATGTTGTATAGCACATGATTGTAAAATTCAGTAAGGAAACAGTAATTAGATCCTCTAGCATTTTCATATAAAAACTTTGTGAAATTATGTGATACTAAAAATTTGGGCGACATAGTTTATTGATGCAAACATTAAAAAACTATTTAGTAATCATTTAGCCTACTTCCTTAATTTTGCTTATAAAATAATGCATCCATTGATGTAAATATCTATATTTATGCCACTTTCTCATAGCCTACAAAAGCAGCAGTACTCTATTGAACACAAGCAGCAAGTCTCTTGTAAGAGGCCATTCCTTGATCAGATTTATTATTTACAATAGAATTCCCCATAAAGCCTCTTTTGCCTCAGGATATTTAAGCCACCCTTTTTTCTTCATATTATTTAAAAACTCTCAAATTTCTTTGCATGTGATGAATCATGGTTTTGTGGGACTGGGAGCCCTGACCATTTTATATACTCACAAATTTGTATATCAACAACACAAGTATACAGTTTGCAAAGCATTTTATCCTTTCTTTTATTGTAATAACATCTATGCATTTTATTTAATACTTAACTTCTAGACAGATGTTAATTATTAGAAACTACTTCTTAGTTTGCCAAATTAAAAAAAAAATGTAAAGGACTAGCTGTAATCACTGTCAGTTGTCTCAATCAATAGGAGGGGACATGATCATCTTGCTCCTAGAAAGCAGTGACCAAATTTGACAATGGGTTGGCTATTTCTTGTCCACCCCTCCTGAGTGGTTAAGTGTTCTCCATTATACAGACTTTTAAAACAAAAGAAACTATGCTGAGTGCAGCTGAAAAAGCAGTGAGGGATTATCAGAATATAAATGAATATTATTATCATTTGAACATCCCTTAACACTGATTTCCATCTTTTGAATCTGAAATGTTAATTCACTTCCTTACAATTAAATGTTCACACAGTGAATAAAGGGGATTTCCCTCTTATCTCTAGCCATCATCACCTAAAGTACCAAATAAACTGAAATATAAATATATAAAGTTGAATATTTTAAAGATACAAAATGTATCAAATATATAAACCTCCCCTTTTTGCACCCTTTTTCTCTCTTAAAAATACTTTAAGAAGTTAAGAAGCCATAAACCTTTCTGGTCACCCATTTAGGAAATTGATATACCTCAACTTCATGTAAAAATTGACAAACCCATTTTCAAATATCTTTAAAATGTTGAAAGACAAAAGAAAAAATATGTCATTAAAAATTTCATTGAACACTCACCTTAAAAAGATTGGATTTTTTAATATAAATTACATGTTTATTATATAATTACCTATTGTCCTAAATGGATTGTAAAGATTCTGCAGTTCACTTTAGAGAACTGAGTGATTGACTTTGGCCAGGAAGCCCTCTACTGATTGCTAGAGAGAGAGAGATTTTCTGCAAGTATGTACACTGCTTGCACTTTTATTTATTTATTTTTGATGTTTTCTGAGTAAGAATACATAGATATATTAATCTAAATTAATCTTTTTCTTATTCTCACCCAAGGATGGATATATATATAAGTGAAACTGAAAAGTAAGAGGCAATGAGATGACTATATACTAGGGTATCTAAGATATTCAACTAAAATGTTAGAAACAAAATTATTCAATCACTTGACTAGTTTCACAGGTAATATAAATATAGTTTTTTTATGTACAATTTAAATACAGTTTAAATCACAAATTATAAAAAGGAAAGTAACCAGGTAGTATAACAAAATCTAAATTTAAAAATAAATCAAATAATATATTTAAAAGAATAAATATATTAAGATATATTAATATATGTTTATTCAACAAATATTTGTTGAGGGTCAATAGATATTATTATAGGTTCTGGGGCAAATGCAGTAAGCAACAGAGGATTTTTTTGCTATCATTGAACTTATAATTTCATCAGAGGAGCTACACAATAAGCAACACATGACTATTGATGATGTCAGGAGTGACAATTGTTACAAAGACAATTAAACCAGAGTGAAAAGGCAGGATGGTAATGGGCACAGTCAGATTTTACGTTGTCTCATTAGAGAAGACATTTGAGTAGAGACCTGAAGGATGAAGAATTGGGTAATAAAAGTATCACAAAAAAGGTGTCCAGATCCAGGAAATCACCAGTGCAAATACCCTGAGGGGTAACATTCTTAATTTGAATTGTATTCTAAATCATCAGAAAGTTGATTAAAAAGAAACATAATCTACCTTGAATTTGGAAAAGCGTATTTTAGCTTCTGTGTGGATCACAGACCATAGAGTGTCAAAAATGTAGCTGGGAGGCCCGTGCGGAGTCTCTTCTAATAATTCAAGTGAAAAATCAAAAGAACTTAGTCTAGTGAAAACAGGGAGATCATGAAAAGAATAGGCTTCTGAAGATATGCTAAAGATAAAGCTTACAGGATTTTTTGGTTAAATTAATACTGGATCTGAGAAAAAGAAAGACTCAACCATGAGGAAGAGCAGTTGTGCACGGGACGGACTGTCATGTGTGAGAAGTCTGTGATGTGCGCTTGTTACCACAGCACAGACCATGTAGACAGTTGGGTATATGGATCTGGAATTCAAAGGCCTAAACAGGGCTGGGACTACAAATCCAAGGCACAGTGTTAGTGAAGGCATACAAGGTAAGGACTTGAAGATGCATATTTTAAAATTCCATGGAGGAACCTGGATGAAGCCTTGAATGAATGTAAAGATACACCTTGTTCCTGGAAATAAAGAAGCAATGTAAAATCTTATTTTCTCTATGATTATAAAACATGTTTAATGTGAATATTAGCAAAAACACTAATGACTTTTTTTTCTAAAGCAGAAGACAACAGATAAAGAAAATATGAACATTTTGCTACCATTTCCTACTATACTCATATTTTTAAAACTTTTCTTCCTCCCAGTGTACCAAAAGAAAATAAAATTGAAAGACACGGGTCAAAAAATACAATTTAATGAATTTAGTAGATTTCTAATACCTCCACATTTTAACTATAGCAAATGCCTGTGAAACATAACAAAACCTTGGAAAAGACCAGAAGGCATGTTGAGAATTACAAATATCACGTGAGATCAGAAAAATATTTTCCCATAGGTCAATCTTAGAATACTGAATATCCAAGAATTAGTTTGACTGATTAGTGCTAAAAGCAATGATAACTTCTGTGTGGTTAAAAAAAGTCATAAATAGAAGATAAATTATAAAACAGTAAAAGATATTTACAACAAAATCCCAATTTTCCTAATATGTGAAAAAGTCTTACAACCAACGAGAAATTCTGTAAATGCGACAACAGTGGAAAAAGGAAACAACCATTTGTTGAATGAATAAAATGACTTAGAGGCATATAAAATATGATTGAGATAATGCAAATACTAACAGTTTGGTACACACAGTGTTGACTGAAGTGTAGAAAATAGGCACTCTCACCCACTGTTGTTACAAGTTTCAAATGATTGTAAATGTTTGAAGAACAGTTTGGTAATAATGTATTTACTGCACAACATCTTGATGTACCACACATATCCCCACTCACCAGTCTACCTTTGGGATGTGGAAATGGGAAGGGAGGAGTAAGGCAGAGGACCGTCTCTGCAGGGAACTGTTTCGTGTGGCATGGGAAATGTAGCCCAGCTCCCACTGAGAAAGCCCAGAGTGGACGTGAGGTTCGGCACACAGGCCCCACGTCCACGGACAGGTTTTCCCGTGGGAAATCAGGCCCGCATTGTACCTAGGCTGCTATGAGGCTTGCTTTTTGCTAAAACTTCCTCACCCTGAACTGAGGCAGTGAGGGCTTACTATAACTTCCCAAAGTCTGTGCTAAACCTCCCAAGTATGGAATGTAACCAGTTCAACCGCTTTTCCCCTGGATCTGTAACATCCTTCTCTTTGAAGCAATTAGCAACATTCTTCCCTTTGTTATCTGGAAAAGGTAATCACCTACAGTGAACCTATGCATAGTCAATGAGTACCTGTGCATAGTAAGTAAAAACCATCCTCCATGTAATGTACCCAGAAAAGTAATAAAAGCCTGTCCAGGCAGGGGCTGGGGTTTCGGCCCTCTTGCTCACTTAGAGAGTGGCCATGCAGTCCCTTTTTGTCCACAGGACTTCTGTAGTCCACGTGCATTTGTTCGCCATAGCAACCACAGCACACGGACTCCGTGCGTGTGTGGGCTCCGCATCCTATCTCTTTTTATTTTAAAACTTGCTGCTTTCAATCAAGTTCATCTCTTACTTTGATTTTAAAACTTTAAAATGTGTATATTAGTTGAAAACAGCACCAAGAGAGTCAATTAAAAAGTATATTTCAAGTCTAATTTATTGTTGTTCCTTCACTGTTGCACCATTCATTCAACAAATGTTTTTTGAATGGTTGCCAGGTACTAAGTGTTTTATGAGTTGAGTATATAGCAAAACAAGGCAAGGTTTCTATAAGACTAATATTCTGGAGACAATAAGCAAGAAGGCAGAGAAAGAGAGAGAGAGAGGGAGAGGATTTCCAATAGTACATGCTATCAAAAATCATTTAAGATTGGGATGATGAGGATTTTATTTTGGATTTGGTGGTCAGAGGACTCATTAAGGATGTGGTGTTGAGCCTGAGACCTGAATTAGAAGAATCAGCTAGTGAAATGATAAAGAACAGAATTCTCTGGGAGTGTGTCTTTTTTTTTAACAAGAAAGTCTTGCTATATACTCTTACTATGTGATAAGTCTTTGTTATATAATTACTAAAGGAAATATGTTATTTATCCCATAGCATATTCTAATAAATATATCTGTTTACATTTAAGTAGATAATGTTTTTATATTATAAAAGGAATTAATAAATAAAATGACTAAAGAAAGCCTACCCTTATACAAAATTAACATATTATGATGCAGCCCCATGGTTATATATGTAGCAAATAATTAGATTAATGGTTATGAATGTGTTAAGATGTATATTATTTAAGAATAAATCTTGTGAAAATTTGCCTAGACATAAATATCCTTCTAGTGCTTTAAATTCTTGAATATCTTTCTTACAATATAAAAAGAAATCTGCATTACTATGATTATCAGCCTGCCAAGAAACTGCAAGATGGTTTGGCAAGTTATCTAGATTAAAGGCAGATGTCAATATTTTATTTTGATCACTCAAGAATGTTCAAGAGTAAATTTTAACTGATCATAGAATGAATGTAATACATTTAGATTGTTCTTTTCTTTTTTGTATTATTTTAGATTTGGATGATTTACTTGTTAATTTTTACACTCAGATGTAGAATGCTGTGTTTATTAACTCCATTGGTCCATATAAGCTTCTCCATTTTACATTCTCATGTGTGCATGCATGGGAGTTGTGCATGTATATATTCTTAATGCATGGAAGTATGCATGAATATTTGTATTCTCTCTGATCCCCATTCCCCAGATCCATTCTTTCACCTCTCATAAAGAACTACTATAATATTTTGATTATTTCTTATGGCAAAATTAGCATTAGAGTTTTGTGAGAATTTACTTTGGTTGATGTAGATATAATATAGATGCCATTTTTTCTTACTTGTAAACTCAGGAATATATTTGAAGATCTATGTACGTGTTATAGTTAGTCCATTGTTTCTAAGATCTGCCCAGTATTCCAACAAGATCTATTGATCTACATTCACTAATATCGTAACAAGAAGTCTCTGATTTCTTACAACCACAATTGACTTTTAAAACTGTCCTTTTTGACTGGCGTAAGAATTTCCCAAGGGTGTATATTCAGGAGTGGAAAGATGGATCACAGAGTAAAAACACCCGCTTACTATCACTTTGGACTGTTAATATTTGTCATTATTATACTTTCTACTTTTTCCAATCTGATTAATGCAAACTAATACCTTACTATTGTTTTAATTTGTATATCTAATTAATACAAATTAAATCTAAATACTAATTAATCTAAATATCAAATAATATGCTATTAATCTATTGGGGTTGAAATTTTGTGAACAGCCTAGTGATATAACTTGACTATTTTTCTATTAGCAGTTTGTTTTTTACTTGTTCATTTCTTCTATACCCTAAACATTATCTCCTGTTTCTTTTACATATGGTGAATATCATTTTCAATCTGTCATTAAAAAATAATTTTATCCATTGAATTATTCATCAAAAAGAAATCATTAACTTTTATAATTTTTTATTCTTAGTCATTTTTGTCTTATAGTTTGTACTTTTGGGGTTTTATTTGGGAGTTCTATTTTGTTTTTTGTTTGTTTTTTAAATATATTTTATTGATTATGCTATTACAGTTCTCCCTTTTTTTTCTCCTCTTTATTCCCCTCCACCCTACATCCCCCTCCAACTAGCATCCCCTACCCTTAGTTCATGTCCATGGGTCATACCTGTAAGTTCTTTGGCTTCTCCATTTCCCATACTATTCCGTACATCCTCCTGCCTACTTTGTACCTATGATTTATGCTTATTATTCCCTGTACTTTCCCCGCATTCTCCCCTTGTCCCCTCTCCTCTGATAACCCTCCATGTGATCTCCATTTCTGTGATTCTGTTCCTGTTCTAGTTGTTTGCTCAGTTTGTTTTTGTTTTATTCTAGGTTCAGTTGTTGATAGTTGTGAGTTTGTTGTCATTTTACTGTTCATATATTCGATCATCTTCTTTTTGTTAGATAAGTCCCTTTAACATTTCATATAATAATGGCTTGGTGATGATGAACTCCTTTAACTTGACCTTATCATGGAAGCACTTTATCTGCCCTCCCATTCTAAATGATAGCTTTGCTGGATAGAGTAATCTTGGATGTAGGTCCTTGCTTTTCAGGACTTTAAATACTTCTTTCCGGCCCCTCCTTGCCTGCAAGCTTTCTTTTGAGGAATCAGCTGATAGTCTAATGGGAACTCCTTTGTAGGTAACTGTCTCCTTTTCTCTTGCTGCTTCTAAGGTTCTCTCCTTATCTTTAATCTTGGGTAATGATGTGCCTTAGTGTGTGCTTCCTTGAGTCCAACTTTGTTGGGACTCTCTGAGCTTCCTGGAGATCCTGGAAGTCTAGTTCCTTTGCCAGATGGGGGAACTTCTCCTTTATTATTTTTTCGAATAAGCTTTCAATTTCTTGCTCTTCATCTTCTCCTTCTGGCACCCCTATGATTCAGATGTTGGAAGGTTTAAAGTTGTCCCAGAAGTTCCTAAGCCACTCCTCATTTTTTTGCATTCTTATTTCTTCATTCTGTTCTGGTTGAATGTTTGCTTCTTCCTTCTGGTCCAAACCTTTGATTTGACTCCCAGTTTTCTTACTTTCACTGTCAGTTCCATGTATATTTTTCTTTATTTCACTTTGCATAGCCTGTACTTTTCCCTCTATTTTGCAACCATAGTCAACCATTTCTGTGAGCATCCTGAGTACCAGTGTTTTGAACTGTGTATCTGATAGGTTGGCTATCTCTTCATTGCTTAATTCTATTTTTGGAGCTTTGATGTTTTTCCTTTAGGGCCATATATTTTTTATCTTTGCATGCCTGTTATGTAGTAAAGAGAGGAGCCTTAGGTATTCCGCAGGGTGAGGCAACCCATGTCACTGCTTTATGGAGCTGTATATGGGGGAGGGGTCCGAAAGGGAACAATGCCACTTGCTGGGCTCTTGGCCAACTTTCAGTCACTTCTCCCGCTACCCAGAAGCAAATTGGGCCCTTCTGGTGCCAATTCCCACATGGGTGGGCTTTTGTATATTCTAGGATCCTGTGGGTCTCTCCAATGAACTCTCCTGTAAGGCTGGGCGTTTCTCCCACTGCTTCAACCCCCCACAGGTTCCTCCAGTCAGAGGTTTTTAGGCTTTATTTCCCCACTCTGGAACCCTGGGTTTCAGGGTCTGTCTCATTCCCCAGTTGTTCCTCCCGGTTTATCCGTATATGGATGTGGGACTGCCCAGTGTGCCAGCTGCTGCCTCGCCCACCTGGTCCTCTAGCCACCACCTTGCCTCTCTCCACCAACCCCTGCCTGTCTGTCTCTGCCACTCCTACCAGTCTAGATGAATGTTTCTTTAATTTCTTGATTGTTGCATTCTTATATTCGATTTTCTGGCAGTTATGGTTGGTTTTTGTTTTAAATTTGTTCTTGTCCTTCTTTTGGGTGTGAAAGGAGACAAGGTGTATCTACCTATGCCTTCATCTTGGCCAGAAGTTAGGGTTCTATTTTGAAAGATATTCTTTTATACAAGAGAATTTGACCTTTAATCTATATGGAACCCTCTTTTCCATGCAGCATAATTAGGATTTTCTTTATACAGGGAGCCCAGCATTTTTTACTCAAAAATATTTCTTTCCTTCCTGATTCAGATGCTATGCTTTTAAAATCATAGGTTTGCATAGATATTTGTGGAATCTATTATGTTCCATTGGGATATTTGGTTTTTCCCAAGTATCAGAGAGTTTTATAATACTATGGCTTGTAACATGAACTGATATCTGCCAAAGTCAGTCCCTGCCCTCTGCTCTTCCTTCTCAAAGAATATTTAGTTATCCAGGAATCATTTTTCTTCCATGTAAATGTTATCATGAGTTTTACAAATTGCAGAAAAAGATCCAGATATATTTGTGCTTGGGTTCTATTTAATTCTAGATTAATTTGGGGATAAAGAAAGAGTGAAGAAATAAAATGCAGTCACCATAGCCATACTAACAAAAAATTACTTAAGTCAGAACAGCTGAAACATGAGGAGCAGATGTATTATAGTATAGAGGAATTGAGATTTTTGTACTATAGATAACCCTTTGCAACAATTTGGGATAGAATTTTCACATATCTAGACTGCCAGGAATCCGTTATCCAGATCACCTTACATCTGTTACCCAGATCACCTGACAGCTGGCAGGTCACTATCTCAGACCGACACAGAAACTAAGAATGCAGGATTGATTCTTCTCAAGATTGTAACTTTCTCCTATAAAAAATCTTTTTTTTTCTTCTGAACACTCTGGTGTTATTGGGTAGTATTTCCAAGTTTGCAAATCTTAAGATTCTTCAACAAAACTTGCTTAGTTCTAGCAAAGCTTCCTTATTCATTTAGGTTTGGTGCATATGGAGATGTGACAATCTATTTATTAAATTGTTTCCATTCCAGAATATGTAATTTCTCTCAATTAATTAAGATGTTACTTATTTATCAATATTATTATCTATTAATATAATTTTATAGTTTCATCACAGAAACGTGAAAGCATTTTTGCTAAATATATTCTTAGATGTGTCACAGTTTAATTGCTATTGTAAATGGTACATGTTTATCTATAAAAAGTTGTGATTATAGAGAAATAATATCAACTTTCATAATAATAAATAATATATTGATTTTGTACTCAGTAAATTTACCTTTTTGAGAGTTCTAACAATTTTTATCATTTTATAGACCTTGGAGGCAAATAATTATACTGTCTAAATAATAATGGTTTCTTCCCTTTAGAAATCTCAGTATTAAAGATTGGGTAGATCTTACTCTTCTTCCAAACTATAAAGTGAACATTTCTAAAATTTTTTCATTAAAGATATTTTTTTAAAGATTTCATTTATTTATTTTTAGAGAGAGGAGAAGGGAGGGAGAAAGAGCAATGTATGGTTGCCTCTCACATGGCTCTCACTGGGGACCTGACCTGCAACCCAGGCATGTGCCCCAACTGGGAATCGAACTGGGATCTTTTGGTTCCCAGCCTGCATTCAATCCACTGAGCTACACCAGCTGGGCTGAAGATATTATTTTCTATTGATTTTTTAAATAAGTACACTTGTTGTAAGAAAGTTAACATCTAATACTAGTTTGATAAGAGTTATTTAATCACATGTAGATTAAACTCTATCAAGTATTTTCTCTATTGAGAAAAATATGTATAAATACTATGTTTTTACATATTTGAGAAATGTACCTAGTTTACCTAGGCTTCAAGTATTGGCATATTTATATTTATAATATTTATTATTTTTCAATTTATTGTTGTATCTGAAAATTTTTTTTTCTTTTCAATTATGTGTTTTGTTTATTTGGGAGTTCTTCTACTTTGTGTTTAGTCCCAGGTTGGAGGGTGGTGTTAGCTTGGGTTACGTCATGTGAAGACCTGAATGAGTCTACAAGATTCACATTTGAGGTGCCTCACTCGTACAGCAGACAAGTTGTAATACCTGTAGCTAGGGATATCACTTCTTCTCCAGAGTGTCCCCTGTATGGGACTGCTTCCACTTCCTAGTGTCCTCATAGCAAGCTGTCCCAGCATGAGATCCGAGAGACCAAAACAGAAGCTACAATACATTGCATTTTATAACTTACCTTCAGAAATCACACATCTTCACTTATTCCATATGTTAAGGTTCATACAGAGACAACACTGATTCAATGTGGCATTCACTAAGGCACAAATCAATGAGGATCATCTTGGACACTAACTTCTAGATATTGGTAGGAGGAATTAATTATCTTTTGGATATGGCAACTCTTAGAATACTGGGACTGATGTATTTACAACATTCATTTGAGATGAAGACTTCAGGTATTAACAAAATGTTGGTTTGTAAAAACAATTCTTTACACATCAAATGTTAAAAAACATTTCTGAGAATCCTGAGAAATCTTACTAAGGCCAACACTAAAATGTCCTTCAGATCAAAGGTATTCTCTTATATAGATAACAAAAATAGATGTTTTTTTTGGATGGCTTAGGGTAGCACATAGTAAATTCTACTGACTTGTCATCTTAATAGTAAAATTTAACCTGATAAATATTAATTTATCAAGATTTATGAGGACTTGTTATGAAAATTTAAATTACTCTAAATATGATATCAGTGATTAATTTAATATCAGAATAGAGTTGCTATTTATCAGATTTTTTTCCTAAATTTAAAAAATCCAGATCAGTCTAACCTTGCCTGTTCACAAATTAAAGGTATAGCTAATTTGTGTCGCCCAAAACATTTATTTGATGGTTATTTGTTTATTAATGCATCTGCTATGTCATCCTTGCTTCTATGGACAAAAAGAAATTCACAATTTGATTGCATAAAGTAAAATTGCATTTCCTCTGTTTTTTATACATTTGACAAAACATAGTGATAATATGACATCACCATGTTGACAGTGACAAGAACGGTGATGATGATAGTGATTGCGTGATGGTGTGATGGGCATAGTGATCATTATAAGCTTGACGCATCTGTGTAATATTTTTAGAGTAAGAAATGCTTCTCACAGGTATTGTCACCTCATTTTTCATATTAAAAAAACCTATAGTTTAGAAAGATTAAATGATTTACCCAGCTTCAAAGATGATTTAAATATTTCTTTTAAATAAAAAATTAGTTTCTTTGGGTGACTATTATGTATAAATGTAAGTCCATCAATTGTAACAAACGTACCATACTAGTGGGAGATGTTGATAATGGGGAAAGCTGTGCATGCTTGAGGGGAAAGAATATATAGGAACTGCCTCCATATTCCTTTTAATTTTGCTGTGAACCTAAAACTGCTCTAAAAACAATGACGACAAAAACAAAAACAAAAACCACAACCCTACTTTATAGCTTATGTCATACTTACAGGGTTTTTCAACTGTCAACATTAGAAAGTATTTCTCTTGCTATCACTTTACTATTTTGTTGTTTGCTATTTAATTTTCAGTCTTTACATTTATGTTCTCATTTTGATTGTTTAAGAGGAGAAGAGAGATTGATATTATCATTATCTTAGTGGTATAGATGAAGAAATTAAAAAGGAGAGCATTAAGTCACTTGCTTAATGTCATTAATTCAAAATGTTTAATTCAAAAAGTTTCATTTGGTGTTTCATGAATTAATAGAAGTGATAGTAATAATAAATAGCCTCACATGCTTTTTCACTGTAAGAATTGTCACTTTGATATATAACTCAATGGTTCAAGTCCCACAGAGTTCTGCTTAAGATTCTTACCTACACAAATTTTTCACACAGCTATAATTTAGTTTGTGTAACCGAAGAGATTAGCAATTTCCTTATGAATCACTTTCTAAAGACAAATTACTTTGGTATGATAGATTATAATAATTCACCCTCTACTTTATCAATGAATAAAATGCATATCATCTTTGAGTAGTTAATATTACTTTTTAGTTCCAAATATTTATAATTCTCAATAAAATTGTGTATGTTTTGAGTTATTGGTAGCATTATATTATAAAATATTCTCAAATGATTTTATTGTTTATTATTCAATGAAGATAGACCTTTTACAGCATTGATTTCTTTTCTTGTGTAATTGCCTTTTCTAGTTGCTCAGTATTTTAAGTACTCATTGCATCAAGGGATTAGAAAATCAAGTGTAGGTGGTTAGGATCATAAATTCTAGTGACATATTTTGATTAAGAAGAGCAATAGAGAATGCAGTGTATTCTGTAGTACATTGGACAAATCCCCCAATTTTATAACTGAGGCATGTATTTCTCAGCTGCAAATTAGGTAGCTAACAATTCTCAGATCAACTCCTCTTTGAGAATCACTCTCTACTAAGGAAGTTTTATTACCCAAGTCTAAGCCTATTCCTGGAGCACTCCTCAACAATGACTGTTGAGAGTACAAAAAGCCAGATCCAGTATCTGAAGGGCTATCTCAGTTTCCGAGCTTGTCACAGATATTCTGAGGGCTTTACTGAAACTGTCACAATTTGACTTTCCCTCTGTTCCCAACACCACCTCAATCAATCATCTCAGAGGAGATGAGCTTGAAGAATGGCACTGGAGCTCAGCACCCCATGGGCTTTTCCCCTGGCAGGGAGATCCAAGACTGTCTACAAGCTCAAAACTTCCTAGAGGTCTTAAAATTCCCAGCTAGAGGGCAGTGTCTTTCCCAGAAAACTCCATAAAGATTGGTACCCCAAATACAGACTTTTGCGCACCAAACATCCTGTGTATTCACCCACTAATTAGGCTACATCTGCATATTCTTAGAAAGTAGGCACTTAACTGTGTGGGGGGAGGATTCTTCAAATTAGCACCCATACCAGATCTCGTGGCCGAGACATAAGATAATGAGAAGACTGGGGAACCACATTTTTTTGTTTTCATATGAAAATCGTTTTCTTTTTTTTTTCATGTTGTATTTTCATTGGGCAAGTTTCTATTGACCTACTTATGATTTCTGCCTATTGACCTTTGGTTCTTTGAGCTAAGCTTCTCTTCGTAAGAGTTATTCTGTAATCCATGCCATGTGACATAGAATTTATCTGATCCATTGCAATGAGAGGACCCACTTGACATCACTCCTACATCACTGGGTTATTTTACAATTTAAATGATAAAGTATGTAAAAAAAGCTGTTAGTCTGTGAAGGAAAATATTAGATATTAAATAAATATTTTTATTATAGTTATTATCACCAGTATTGATTGCTCTACCTTTTTATTTCTGATCCAGGTAATTCAATTATTCACTATTTAAAAATATTTTATTGTTGTTCAATTACGATTATCCCCATTTTTCCCAAATTATTTTTTCTTTCCTTTTTTTTATTTTTATTTTTTTTATTTTTAAAGATTTTTATTTATTTATTTTTAGAGAGAGGAGAAGGGAGGAAGACAGAGAGGGAGAGAAACATTAATGTGTGGTTGCCTCTCACATAGCCCTCACTGGGGACCTGGCCTGCAACCCAGGCATGTGCCCTGACTGGGAATCGAACCAGGACCCTCTGGTTTCCAGCCTGCGCTCAATCCACTGAGCTACACCAGCCAGGGCTTTTCTTTCCTTTATTAAAAATTATTTTATTGCTGTTCAATTACAGTTGTCTGCGTTTACTCCCCACCACTCCCCTCTCCCCCCCAGACAAACCCACCTCCCTCCCTTGCTTCCATCTCTCTTTGGTTTTGTCCATGTATCCTTTAGTTGTTTCTGAAAACCCTTCTTCGTCCCCCCTATTATCCCCTCCTCCCTCCCCTCTGGTTACTGTCAGATTGTTCCTAATTTCAGTGTCTCTGGTTACATTTTGCTTGCTTGTTTGTTTTGTTGGTTAGGTTCCACTTAAAGGTGAGATCATATGGTCTCATATGTCACCTGGATTGTTTCAGTTAGAAAAAAGCTCTCCAGTTGCATCTGTTCTGTTCCAAAGGGTAGACGCTCCTTCTTTCTCTCTGCTGTATAGTTTTCCATCGTGTAAATGTACCATAGTTTTTTGATCCATTCATTTACTGATGGGCACTTAGGTTGTGTCTAGCACTGGGCTATTGCAGATTGTGCTGCTATGAACATTGAGGTGCATAGGTTCATTTGGATTGATGTTTCAGGGTTCTTAGGATAAAATCCTAGCCGTGGAATTGCCAGACCATAAGCAGTTGCATTTTTAGTTTTCTGAGGAAATTCCATACTGTTTTCCACAGTGGCTGCACTAGTCTGCATTCCCACCAACAGTGCAGTAGGGTTCCCTTTTCTCCACAACCTCTCCAACACTTGTTTGTTGCTTTGTTTATGATGGCCATTCTCACTGGAAGTGGTATCTCATTGTGGTTTTAATTTGCATCTCTCTGATGGCTAGTGATGCTGAGCATCTTTTTATATGTCCCTTGGCTCTCTGAATGTCTTACTTGGAGAATTGTCTGTTCAAGTCTTTTGCCCATTTTTTAATTGGGTTTTTGTCTTCCTGGAGTGGAGTTGTGTGAGTTCTTTATATATTTTGGAGATCAAACCCTTGTCCAAGGTATCATTGGCAAATATGTTTTCCCACAGAGTTGGTTCTCTTTTCATTTTAATGCTGTTTTCTTTACCCATGCAGAAACTTTTCAATTTGATGAGGTCCCATTTGTTTATTCTTTCCTTTATGTTCCTTACTTTAGGGGACAAATCACTGAAGATATTGCTGAGTAAAATGTCTGAGATTTTCCTGCCAATGTTTTCTCTAGGACTTTTATAGTGTCATGACTTATATTTAAGTCTTTTATCCACCTTGAGTTTATTTTTGTGTATCATGTAAGTTGGTGATTGAGTTTCATTTTTTTTTTGCAAGTAGCTGTCCAGATTTCCCAACACCATTTGTTGAAGAGGCTATTTTTACTTCATTTTATACTTCTTCCCCTTATCAAATATTAATTGACCCTAGAGACTTGGGTTTATTTGTGGGCTCTCTGTTCTGTTCCATTGGTCTATGTGTCTGCTCTTATGCCAGTACCAGGCTGTTTTGATTACAGTGGCCTTGTAATACAGTTTGATATCAGGTATTGTGATCCCTCTTATTTTGTTCTTCTTTCTCAAAATTGCTGAGCTATCTGGGGTCATCTATTGTTCCATATAAGTTTTTGAAATGTTTGTTCTAGATCTGTGAAATATGTCATTGGCACTTTAATAAGGATTGCATTGAATCTATAAATTGCTTTGGGTAGTATGGACATTTTGATGATGCTAATTCTTCCAATTCATGAAAATGTACACACTTCCATTTGTTTGTGTCTTCCTTAATTTCTTTCTTCAGTGTTGTGTAGTTTTCTGAGTATAGGTCTTTTACATGCTTGGTTAGGTTTATTCCTAGGTATTTTATTTTTCTTGTTGCTCTATCAAATGGGATTTGTTTTCCTGATTTCTGTTTTGATACTTCATTGTTGGTATACAAAAATGCCTTTGATTTCTGAATATTGATTTTGTATCCCACTGTTTTGCCAAATTCACTTATTAGGTTGAGTAGTTTTTTGGTGGAGTCGATAGGATTTTCTACGTACACTATCATTGGGTGCTCTACACGTTTAGAGAAACTTCTCTAATAACAAACTATAGAAATGATCCCTGAAAGTATAGTTTTTCCCTCAATTATTTAATAAAATTTTTAAACAGTTTCTTTAAGTCAAACAGTCTTCTAAGCTATAACAATGAATACAGAAAACAAAACTGCTTGTCTTTATGGAGATTCTCTTGCATTGAGAGATAATAAACAATATGTTATATAAAATATATAACATGATAGAGATAAGTTCAAGTGCGAAAATAAATTTTGGAATGGGAATACAGAATGCTTGGGCTTAGAACTGTAGCGGACAAAGGATTATGTCTTCAAGAAGAGTTGCCGTTGGAAGGACTTACTAATATTGTGATATTAGCCAAAACCTAAAGGAGATGAGAGAGTAAGCACTCAGGATATGGATAAGGGGTATAAGAGTTCCATTAAAAGGAACATGGTGTTCCATTCTCTCTTCTCACTTGTGTGGCTTCTAATAAGAAGACTGCTGTGTTCTTATCTTTGTTCCTCTATAATAAAGGGTTTTATTTGCTTTGTTTCTTTTGAGATGTTCCCTTTTTCTTTATTTTTCTTGTTTGAATATGATATGCTGAGATGTATTTTCCTTTCTTTTCCTTCCCCTCCCTTCCCTTCCCTTTCTTCCTTCCTTTCTCTCCGTCTCCCTCCATCCCTCACCTTCCTCCCTCTCTTTTTACCTCCTCCACCTTTCCTCCCTTGCCTCCTCTCTCTCTGCCTTTCCTTTCGTCTCTCTCCTTTTCTTTTTCTCTCACTCTCTCTCCCCTTTTTTTTTATCCTGCTTGGTGTTTAGGCTTTCTTGGATCTGTGGTTTGGTGTTTGAATTAATTTTGGAAATTTCTCGGCCATTATACCTCAAAAAATTATCTTGTTCTGTATTCTCTTGTTCTCCTGGTATTCCAATTATGCATGTGTTAAACCTTTTGCAGTAGTCTAACATTTCTCGGACACTTCTCTGTTTTTGTTTTCATTTGTTTCTTGTTGCATTTTAGTTTGGCAAGTTTCTATTGACCTAACTTTCAGCTCACTGATTCTTTCTTTAGCCATATCCAATTTACTAATAAGCAATTTGAAGGAATCCTTTATTTCTGTTATTATGTTTTATTTTTTATTTTTATTTTTTGAATTTTTTGTTGCCCAGTTACAGTTGTCCCACCTTTTTCCTCATTGTTCACCCCTACCCTGTCCCCTCCACTCCTACAGTCAATCCCCCACCATTGTCCGTGCCCATGAGACCTCTATTCAAGTTCCTTTGCTTGCCCCTTCTCTTCTTTCAACATTTCCTTTTTATTCTTTCCTGGTTTCTCTCTGATCTTATGAGCCATCTGATCTTGCATGATAATTTACTTTTCCATTAGAGCCCATAATACATTATTCATAATTATTTTAAGCTCACTGTCTGATAACTCCAAAATTTGTCTTATGTGTGAGTCTGGTTCTGATGCATGATTTGTCTTTTCAACCTGTGTTTTTTTTAGCCTTTTGTCATGTCTTATAATTTTTGTTGGAAGATGGATATGATGTATCAGGTAATAAGGATTGAGGTAAATAGGTTTTAAATGTGAAGATTCTTGTTAATTGGACTAAGAACTTATTTTGTTTAATGTCTGCTCTAACTGTAGGAACAAAAGGCTTCAAATTCCCCTATTATTATTTTTTTGTCTTGAAATGTCAGTAGCACATAGAGATGATGTTTGGAGACTTTGACAGGCTTCTACAGGTGAATCACAGTGAAGACACTTTTTTGGAGTAAATATCTGCCATTACCACTAGATACCTACTTTCCTTCTAAGAAACAGCTTTCAGCTGCTTGCTTCTGAGGCTTAGTAGAAACTGAACACTTAGCAATGAGCTCCCAAGTTACCATGCAACCCGATCTAAGGTAACTTCCTTCTAAAATTTCTGGTTTACAATCCAGCCCTCACATCTATATTCTACTAAACCTGATTTCCCAGTATCAGGAGACTTACTGATTTAATTTCTACAAAGAATTTAATTCTATTTTCTTCTAGGAATGGGAGAGACGTAATTGTCTGGCTCCCTAGAATGCAGGTGTGGATCTGAATATCTCATCTTTTTCTATAAGAATTTTCAACCAAGTCTACTTTCTACAGGAATTTTCTTAATCTCTTTTTTCAGGGAGTCTGAGCACTTGTTTTTCACTGGAAATCTTTGACAAATGCCCTTTAACTTCCTAGGCAATCTAACCTTTTTATGACTACTCCACCTATTCTATGTCTTCTAAAAAAATATTTGAAATGTTTTAATACCTTTTTTTCTACCTATCATTGCCTTTATTATGGATACTTAATTTTCTTTTCCATCTTTCTATGACATTTTCCTGGGTTTGAGTAAAAAAATAAGATATAATCATGTAGCCAATATCTTATTTTACCACACTTCTGTCTTTTTTTAAAATGAGACTCTAGTGTCATTTCCAAAGTTTCAAAAAAGTTTTATAATGAGATAATATAAAAGAAAGAAAAATTTAAAAGCTACAGATTTTGTGACGAGTACAGGGTTTACTAATGTTAAAGTAGAAAAAGAAAAAGTATTTTTAATTTTATAGTGATTAAGAATGAGCAACATGAAATAAACAAGGTCTTTTTCTTTGTGTTATATAACATTTGGACAAAATTTTCACTTGGCAGTAGAAGTGTTTTCCTTTTTTTTTTTTTTTTTCCAGAATGAAAGTCTGATGTTTGCCTTCACAATCAATTCCTATTTCTTTTAATTTGGAGCTGATAAATGTTTACTGCAAATGGCAAATGAGGTCAGAAAACATCCCAGGGCACAGGTCTTCAATCTTCTACAAGCTACTCTTTGACATTCAGGATCTGGTGAGAATGGTCAGGAGAAAGACAGTGAGGAAAGGGTAATCACTTGTAAAAACTATTTGGCAATTTGGTTTGAGATATTGGTGATTTATCAGGTCCTTGTCAGTTAAAAATCTCCAGAAGCCTAAAAGAATACACAGCCATCTAGATAGAAGCCTAAAATCAGAAAGTCTACTTCTACCCCAGGGAAGAGTTTCTATTCTGTTACCAATATATATTTCTAAGATGTGTCCAGTTCTATATTTTTGTAAGTAACTCAAGAAATATATGAGTCATGTTTGTGTAAGATGGAAATAGAAGCAACAATAAATATTTCACAGGAGAGAATGAAAACCCACGATATATCAATAAGCTGACTTACAAGAATAATTAAAAATAAGAATAGACAACAGAATGATGGTAACTACAGGGGAAGGGGGAGGGAGGGAGGCAGATGATGAAGGTTCAGGGGGTCAAACACAAGGTGATGGGAGCAGTAAGCTTCAGCAGGGAGCACACAAGAGTGTACAGATATCATGCCACAACCTTGCATACCTGAAACTTTTACAATGCTATTAGCCAATGTTACCCCAATAAATCTAATTGTACAAAAATAGGAAATGATAACAGTGTGTTTTCCTTTACATTTTTAAAATTCAAGTTAATAATAATATCTACCATTTATTGAAAGTGTAGGTTTCATGCTAATCCAAAGTATTATGCTAAGCACAGGCACAAAACATCTTTTTTAACTGTAGAAGTCTAGTCAACAGGTATTTTTTGAGCATTAAGTATGCACCAAGCTCTATACTACATCTGAAGATACATCAGAGAACAAAATAGATAAATATCATGGCCCCTGTTTTGGCCTAAAGGAGAGTATATAGTGCCATCATTCCCACCTTTCCGAATGGAGAGACATGCTAAGAGATGGTCTGGAAATCAAAGTTCTCAGAGCAAGTCCAGTGGCAGTAATGGATTCAGTCCATTCCTCAGTATTATGTAATTTAAATTTTTAACAAAATTAAATAATTGCATAAACAAAAAATGCTATGTACAACTCAGTAAAAAGACAAGTATAATTGACATAAAACTCAATGTGCATCAATGTTTTAATGAGTTTGCCAAGGACAATAAGTATAAAATTATCGTAAGAAGCATAAGCTTTTAGATTGATGAGACAAACTCGGTCTGAAATCTTGATGCTGCCCATTAACTATGTGACTTTGGACACATATTTTTCTTTTCCAGCCTCAGTCTTTTCAACTGAAAAATAAAAAGATGAAGATTATATGAGATAATACATAACATAGCACGGTTCCAAGTACATTATAAGTGCACAGTAAATGGTAGCTATTAATCTTTTCCACACTAAAACATGCATGCTATTGAGAAAAGAGAGGTTTTGTTTCTTTTTATTTATTTCTTTTTATTGAATTCATTGGAATGATACAAGTTAAAAGATTATACAGGTTTCAGGTGCACAATTCTACAACACATCATCTGTACACTGCATTGTGTGTTCACCACCCCAAGTCAAGTCTCCGTCCATCACCCATTACCTCCACTATACCTTCTTCCATATACTACTTAGATGTATTACAGTTTTTCATTTAGTTCTGAGATCCACAACTGAAAAAAATTCTTAACATAAATAGGAATAACTGAAGGAGAGACTATGATGTTAAAGAAAGAAATACCCAATTATCAATTGATTAATTATACAATAGTAATAGAATGTATTCTAGGCAGGGTGCTAAAGACTATCACATGAGAAAGATTGTTGAAAAGCAAAGGATGGACATCCCTTGAAGCCCCCTGTGAGTGGACATAATCAATACTTTCAAAAAGCTGTGGGGACTTTCATGTGAAAGATTTACTCTTTTTGGTCCTAGAAGGAAAAATTAGGTATAAGGCTTTTAAGCCACAGGTAAGTTGACAATAGTAGGATGAATTTATATCAGTTAAATTAGTTAAGAATGAAATATGATCCCTGGAGCACATCCAATGTGATTTCTTGAAAGGTAAAGGGAATTTAAGATTCAGACAAACCATAGGACCTCTTCTAGGTCTGAGACGCTCTGACTATTATGAAACACACTGATTTGACATTTATATACTCTATGAAGTGATCCCCATAAGTCTAGTAACCACATCACCATACAACGTTGCTATGATGTTATTAACTATATTTCCTATGCTATACATTACA
>PVJI01023626.1:0-23223 GCA_004026765.1 Micronycteris hirsuta
CCCCCCGCCTCTGGCCGCCACGGGTTCCTCCCTCTGTGTCTGTGAGTCTGTCTCTGTTGTTCGCTTTCTTTAGATTCCACCGAGAAGTGAGATCGCACGGCACTGGTTTCTCCGGCTGGCCGATCTCCCCGAGCACAATGCTCTCCCGGGCCGTCCCCGCTGTCGCAAACGGTAAGATGGCCTTTTTCATGGCCGAGTAGTCTTCCTTCGTGTAACCGACCGCCCTGTGTCCGCTTTCTGTGGACGGGCGCTCGGGCTGCTTCCCGACGTTCCCACTTCCCATTTCGAGAACAAACCGCGCTCCCGTGTGAGCGGATGGGCGGCAGCGTCGTGCTGGGAGTGGCGCCAGGCAGCCTGCCGCCGAGCGGCCTTGGCGACGAGTCCCGCAGCCACGCGGGCGCCCCGGTCCCGTTGCGGTGACAAGTGCAGGCAAGAGCGCGCGCTGTCTGCTGCGCCGGTGCCCGCAGAGCTGCAGGAGGTCGGTCCGAGATACAAACGCTGCTTTTCTAAGGCCCAGAGGTGCTGGGATGAGTAACCGCACCCGGCCAGGGAAGCTTTCCCTCGCATTTTCTAGAACACTCGGCTTTAGTATTTGGTTGTGTAAGATTCAGCATTTACAGTGGGTTGGGAGACTTTTCTTCTCGATTTCCTTAAGTGACAGCGAAACAAGTGATAAAAAGTCGCGTTGGAGAAGGTTGTGTTGTTGAGTCTCTCATAATTATGAGTAGGCCGTGGGGCACAGAAGTATTTCAAGTTAATGAGCAATTCACCCTCATCCAAGTGTGGATTCGTGTTCGGTGATGGATGAGGGTGTAGGGAGCAGAACACCTGCGACTCTGTTGATCACATTTGGATCTTCTCGGGCTTCATTCGCTGGAAAATTCCAGGTGGGAGAACATGGGGTTTTTATAACATCGACTGGATAGAGTATGGTAATGTGTTTTCTCAGGACTGCCTTCCTGGAACTTACAGTGTTAGAAATGTAAATAGGACAACGGCATCTGTTTCTCAAAATTGTTACATAACTTAAACTCGTTTTTCTTTATAATGGAATCGTTTGAAAGTTTATCAAGTCGGAATCTGTAGCGTTCGGGGAGATCAGGAGAGCTTGTTCAGAGCTCAGTTAGTTTAGCCCTCATGTTTATGGTGGTTTTGACTTAAAACAGTTTTAGTGTTTACACTGTTCTGTGTTTTCCACAATTCACTTTGAGTACAAAAGAGGGGAAAGGGCTACCGGAGATGAAATAAACTGAGGGGCATTAATGGCGTTTAAAGCCAGAGGACGGAGGAACTGGGAGAGAGAGAAGGGGTTCTATGGGAGCTCCAGTGTTTTCACTTGGCTGCGCCTTTGATCTTCAATGGAAGTGGGGTTGCGGGGAGTCGACCTGCCTGTGTGAGAGCCTTGCTGGTGCAGATCCGAGGACCTGGAGGAAAAGCAGTCCTCCCCATGGTCTTAGGAAGACTCCGGTTCTAGGCAACAGAAAGGGGGAAAGGCAAGTAGGCAGACATTCCACTCAGCTGTTCACTGTGCACTTTGTGTCAAGGACAAGGACTGTCTCAGTGGCTGGGCACCCAGGGTGAATGAAGCCTTGGGCCGTGCCCTCTTGGAGTGGGGAGACAGAGGATAAGTGAATGAATGAATGTGTCAGGTGGGAGTGATATGAAAAAAAATGGAGCAAAGCAGAGCGACTGGGCTGTGTTAGGATAAGGCAGAGGCAGGATTTCCTTGTTGAGATGGTGGTCAGAGACGTCTCCTGGAAGGTGAGTCTCAGGTAAGCAGCGATTGGGAGGGGAGGTAGCCAGCCTCGTACGCTGTCGTGTTTGCCAATAAGACTTTCTGTATTTGTTGAGGCTTTGAGGAGATGATATTGTAATTTGGTTTGGTTTGGGAAGTGTTATTTGTGGAAAGGAAGTTAAACATAGTTAAAGTGAGACCATTTGGACCAGTTTCACTGCTGACCAGGCAAAACTACTGCAGTCCTAAATCCCCTTTCAGTTACTTTAAAATATTTTCAAATGAGTTATGTTGTGTATGTAAAACGAGACCAGTATGGTAAGAAATTGTTGATTTTCTGCTTGGTTTGCCTCTTTAATTCCTTCCTTCCTTCATTCTTTCCGTTCCTTGACTTCTCCTGTCTCCCTCATCCCATCCAATTGTGCGGGGCCAAGCATTGTAAGATCAAAGATGAATAAGACTCTCTTTGTCGCTGAGAAGCTGATGGGAGAGACAGAAATACAGAGAATTATTAAACAGTATACGACAATCATAGAGTTGGTATACACAGGGTATTACAGATGGGATGGAGAATCTATGAAGGTTCCTTGGAAGAAGTGTCAGCTTTAGTCCAAAAGGATAAGTAAAGATTACCCTTGATACGACACAAGGCAAGGCCATTTTAGGGAGAATTACCTTTTGAGTCATTCTGTTTTAGATTCAGGAGAAGAGAAATGGCTAAGCGCCGGGTTTACGCAGAGAAGTAATTTATGATCTCCATTAGAACTGGAATCACACATGAATTTATAACACCTTAGGAAAATGGAGTCAGGGAGTTGCTGCTCAGGGGTTATATGTTCTGAGGTGTGTTTCTTACTAATGTATATATTTTTTATGCTTTATATACAGAATGGAGCTTTCTAGGCAGTTCCAGGTACATTTCAATAATATTAGTATTTATTGAATGCTTACCATGTTCAGAGCACTTTTAAAGCACTTATTGAATGCTTTCTATGTTCTGAGCACTTTTTAAACATTAACTAGTGTAATCCTCACACCCAGCCGATGGTATATATAAGACACTAAGACACAGTATTGTTTGCCCAAGGTCATCTATTAAGTAGAAAACTAGAACTTGAATGAAGGCATCCATGATGAATAATAGAACATGAATCTTAAAGTACTAACGTTGAGTTTTAACATCCCTCTGTGTGATAATTTTGCCATACATCTTTTCTGACAGTGATGAATGCTTGGATTAAGCTTGATTAAGAAGGAGGTCTTGTATTGGGGGGTGGGGAGAGAAAGTCCATTCAAAATAAACTTCAAGTAGCATTGGAGGGGCTGAGGAAGCACACTGCTCCTCAAACTGCTCAGCACCGAAAACTGCCCAAAGGCACGTGTTGGGGAGGGGCAGGGGGTCAGCCACAACCCGTGGTCTCCGAACTCTTTACCAGATGCAAGATGGATTCTCAGAGCTACGGCCTTTCAGATGCTTGTCAGAACGGCCGCCCCAGAGAGAGCTGGGAGAGAAGCTGGGCGCGCTGCATGCTTGCTGGACACAGGAGCCACAAGCCTGAGGACACAAGCGTGAGGACCGTGACAGCAGAGACCCAAGCAAAATGTTTCACTTGAAGAAAGTCTAATCCTCCCCCCCAAAAAAACCCGCATGTATCTGCACACTACACATCTCCCAAAGGATAGGACGCTCTCAAGCGTTAAACAATCAAAATGAATATTTTAGGTAAAAAGATGTTCTCACTCTGTCATGTTAGAAGTTATTAGACAGAACATTTAGCCTAAACCCTGTTTCTGCACCAGGTTCTCACTGGATTCTATCCATTTTGAAAGGCTTCAGTTTAGTGAGGAAAAAGCACAGGCAGGAAAGCCTCGCAGCCCCTGTTCTGCAGCTCTGAAACCTGGAATTCTCCTCCAAGTGCAGCTGTTTCATTGCGTTTGGCGCCAGCATGCATTTGGATGTAAAACCCAACCCGAACCAGTGTGCGGTTATGTAAGTTTTCTATTTATCACAGTTTGTGTGGATATTTATATGTTTTGCTGCAAAAACCTTCATGAGTTTCATAGACCGTGCTCTGGGTGTTACATAATAAACACTGTAGGTACCATATTACTTTTCCAAAATTGAAAAAAAGAAACCTGATTTCCTGAATGCATCTGGCCCATGCTTTGCAGGGAACTATTGTGGATACCCACCAGCAACTTGTGTGACCTATCCACTCCCTGTTTCTAACTTAGATTATTTTCATATTATACCCCTAGTTCTTTGGGGGAGAAACATTATTTAAAACTTTATGAAGCAGCCAATATGCAATCTTCGTGAATCACTCATTTTATGAGAACCCAGTTAAAGCACTGAAAACATTGTTTCAATGAAAAATTGTCTTTCCTTCTCTTCTGAAGAAGGGAGTGGAGTTAAAACTGAGGAAGGTCTTTACCTCTTTGGGGGAATAGATATCAAAAGATTAGAAAGTTGTTGAAACAAATCTCAAGCACATAGATTTGTTACTACGCATCGACATTTACCTTTTTTCTGGTTTTGTTGAGAACCGATTGACATCACTGTGTAAGTTCGGGGCGTACGGCACCGTGGTTTGATTGACATATATTGTGAAATGGCTGTTGCAGTAGTCTCAGCCTGATGCCCGTCTTTTCCTGCGGTCGCCCCGTTGCACTTTCCGTCCCTAGTACTTCCTGGCTGTAAAACTGGGGGTTGGTGCCTTCCTGCGGTTCCCCCTCCTTTTCTCGGCGCGGCGCCCTCAAGGGGTATTCACACTGTAGCAAATGATAGGGCTTCATTGTTATGTTTGAATAACATGTATATTATATTTATATATATACTACAACATATATATTGTCCATTCTATATGTCATATAGAATATATATTTATAGTTAAAGATTCCAAACTTTCTTTATCCAGGCATAACACCAGTGAGCACTTAGGCTGTGTCCATACCCTGGCTGTGGCCCAGTGCTGCCGTGGACGTGGGAGAGCAGATGTCTTTTTCAGTCAGGGTTTTCATTTTCTTCAGGTAGATGCCCAGAGGCGGGATTGCGGGGTCTAATGGTTATTCTACTTCTGATGTTTGGAGGAACTTCCATGCTGCTTCCCCCGGTGGCCGCACCAGTTTTTGTCCCCGCCAGCATCACACAAGGCTCCCTGTCCTCCACGTCCTTGCTGGCACTTGCTGTCTCATGTCTTCGTGACGGCGGCCATTCTGGGAGGTGTGAGGTGCTGTCTCATTGTGGTTTGTATTTTCACATTTAGTATTTTAATTTTTTTTTAGCAATTTCCATACCTCTCCATAATAAACTGCTAAAAGAGAAGCTTTGGTCAAGAATGGAATGAAAGAGTGAAACCAAAAACAAAACAAAAAGAACCCACAAACAAAACCCAGTTACTCCTGCTTTTAAAAAAAACCCCAGCACTTTCACCAATTACGTTCAAACAAAACCGCCCAAACAGCATTTGCACAAACTATCTTTGGTGCTTCCTTAGGCTGCGTCCTCACCAGCCTGCAAACGACAGGTCAGCCGTCGGGTGGGCGGTCAGTGGTCAGTTGTTGGTCAGTGGTCTGTTCAATTGTCAGTCAGGTGGTCAGTGTTCTCGCTGGCTCTGGCAGGCTAACTCAGCCCCACAGTGTCCCAAGCCCTGGGAAGACTCTCAGGTCTTCAAATCCCAAACTGTCCAGCTCCATGGCTGTCGGGAACACAATGTGATGGACGCTCCTCTGGTGCTGTGTCCCCAGGTTCTGTGTCACGGTCCCCAGTCACAGCCCTCTTGTCTGTGTCACCCTGGAAGTTCTGTTTCAGAATGTCCAGTGTGGCAGCCACAGTCATCTCAGTGAGAGCACTGGGTGGCAGTGGTTCAAGGCTGTTTGGCGAGAGAAAGGACATGCTCGGGAGGGGCAGGGGCACAGTTTGCAGGGTCAGGCCTGCACCCTGCGCAGTGCTGCCGTGGCTGACCCAGGCTGGCAGCTCCATCCATGGGTGGAGAGGCCAACCCCGCACCCAGCCACCGGGGAGTGCCATCACCACCAAACCCGGACACCCATGGCCCCAGGGCGGTGGCTGGCTTTTTCACGCACTTCCTGAAGGATTGCAGAAGACACTTGCATTAGCAATGACCTGATCCAGCGGTCGGCAAATGTCAGGGTGCCAACCCAAGCTGAGGGCAGTGAGCAAGCCGCCTTTGTAATGGGCTCACCCAACTGCCAGTCACTTTTGGGCCGAAGGAGCAGCCAGGAGTGAGTGGCGCTGCCCCTCCCACAGCAAACGGGCTCTCTGGTGGGGACCATGTGACCCAAGTGGCAGCACGATGGATTCTCAGGCCGCCAGGCATGGCTTCTTCTGTCTGACTCCAGGCGTGGGCCCAGCAGTTGCTCCTGGGTGGGTCCACTCTGCTCCTTGGGCTCACGAGCTGTCACTGGGGCCCCCCATCTTCTTACAGATGGGTCCTCGAGATGATGGTGGCTGAGGGCGCTCTGGGCACAACTCCTGTTCCAGGCATGAACGGGTGATGGGCTCCAGTAAAAACTGATACAGGGACATTGGCCTTTGTGATTCGAAGGACAGAAAGCTGGGGTCGGACTGCCCGGCCCGGCTCGGAACAGAGAGTCCGTGGACTCTGCTCAGCCCAGGCCAACAGGCTCCAAAGGCGGGTGGGGCGTCCGCTGAGGTTTCGACTCACGGCGACAGCAAAGACGAGGTACAGTTACCTTTCTCTGCTTTACAGGTTGGCCTTGTTTACCGTTAGGAGCTTATGCAGTGCTGAAACCCAGAGACTTTGTTTCAAACTGAGTAACATAAGTTTGATTGGCTTTTATTTTTCTTGGACAAATCAGGGTGCAAGCTGTAACCTGCAGGCCAAGTCCAGGCTGCTTCTTGCACTCATTTCTGTAACTGAGGTTTTGATGAAGCTGCTCTGCCCACGTGCTCACAGGTTGTCCACGCTGCCTCAGCCTGGACGGCTGGCTCAGGTGGTTGTAACAGACCTGGGGGCCCGCGGGCAGGATGGATTTACAGCGGAAGCGTGGAGACCTGGGTGTAAGTGGAAAAAATGTGCTTTTCACAGCTTCAGACCAGGCACACAACCTGCCCCAAGCAACCTTTCCTGAGTAAGTCTTTTTGATTTTTTGAGACTTTTTTTTTTTGCAAAACAATTATAAGTTTTGCATTTTTCTCTTACTAGAAAAGTTGCTGTGTTGCTTTTTAAAAAAATTTCATTAAAAAATTTTTTTCCTGCCTTTTCTACTTGAAAAATTCATCTCCTCAACTACTTAAATAAACTATTGGAATTCAGTAACATGTCCACAGTCCCTCTTACATTTCCACTGACGCTGAAATGCATTTTGTGTTGTGACATTTCTCACAAGAGCTAAGTGTTGGAGTAGCAGATAAAATATCAGAACACATCAACAACCAGCTTTATCTAGCAAATCCTGAACCGTTTCCCTGAGCCCCGGAGGTGAGTACATATTCTAGATAATGGAGCAACACTTCAGACATTTTTAATTTTTTCTTCTTTCTTTTAAAATAAGCACTCTCTCCACGAGTTTAAATCCTCTGTAAGATTATCTTGAAAGAAATATTTTAAAGTCTAGAAGATTTCACACAATTATACATTAATTTTATTGTTGTCTTTTAACACAGTGCCTGGCAATTTAAAATTAAGAATGTTAATGCAGACTTCCACCAAGATGGCGGCGTAGGTGGACGCACTGCACCGCCGCTCACAACCAGAGAGTTTAAACAACAAACTCAATGGCGAAAAATAAACAACCAGAACGGACAGAATCGAACTGAAGGGAACTCCGACACCCAGGAAGTTGGAGAGGACATACATCCAGGCCGGTAAGCGGGGCAGAACCGAGCGGAGGAGCGGAGTGAGAGGCAGTTTGCCCGGAGGAACTCACCCCGGGAGCGCCTAAACAAAACACTACCCCGAGCAACGGGTGAACCTCGCAGGCCAGCGGCGTAACTGGAGAGGCCAGTGGGAACCAGCAGGGCCGAGACTGGCGGAAAAGGCGGTGGGGAACTGGGGAGCAGAGGGCGATAGGGAGCGGTGGTGAACGGCAGACGCCATTGCTCCCTCCCAGGCCCCACCCCCAGAGGAAACGTCACAAAAAATCGACCCAGGTTGCCAGGCACCGACAAACACCTAAGACTCCGACAGGTGCGCCGAGATAAAAAAGAATGAAAATGGCCAAAACGAAAGATCAGAACAAATTACAACTAACGGACAAAGAGATAGCCAAATTAACAGATGCCCAGTTTAAAACACTGGTAATCAGGATGCTCACAAAACTGGAAGAAATCGTTGAACAAATGAACAATACAATAAGGATAATGGAGGGAGATTTACAGGGAACCAATAGGGAAAAAAAGGAAGCTGGGAATCAAACCAATGGGGTGGACCAGAAGGAAGAAACAAGAATTCAAAAAAATGAGGAGGGACTCAGGAACCTCAGAGACATTTGTAAACGACCCAACATCCAGATCATAGGGCTGCCAGAAGGACAAGAGGAACACCAAAAAATCGAACGTATTTTTGAACAGATAATGAACGAGAACTTCCCAAATCTGGCAAAGGAAATAGGCTTCCTGGAAATCCAAGAAGCTCAGAGAACCCCAAAGAAGCGGGACCCAAAGAGGAACACACCAAAGCACATCATAATAACATTATCCAAGGTCAAGAATAAGGAAAGAATCTTACAAGCAGCAAGAGAAAAGGAGACAGTTACCTACAAAGGAATTCCCATAAGACTGTCAGCGGATTTCTCTAAGGAGATCTTCCAAGCAAGAAGGGGCTGAAGAGAAATATTTCAAATCATGAAAAGCAAGGACCTACAACCAAGAATAATCTATCCAGCAAAACTGTCATTTAGAATGGAAGGGCAGATAAAATGCTTCTGAGATAAGGTCAAGTTCAAGGAGTACATCATCACGCAGCCTTTACTATATGAAATGTTAAGGGGTTTTATATAAGGACTTGAGAGAAGGCACCAAGGCCAGATCAGCTACCGGGGAACTCAGATCAGCCACAGCCAAGACGCTTGTGAGGTAAGCAAGCAAAATACAACCAGAGAAACAAATTATAACCAGAGACATTGAAATGTAGAACAATCTGGCAGTAAGCAGAGGGGAGGGGGAAGGGGATAATGGGGACAAGGGTATTCAGGAACTGCTACAAAGGACACATGGACAAAACCAAGGGGGAGGGTGGAAGCAAGGGAGGGAGGTGGGTTTGCCTGGGGTTGGGAGTGGGAGTAATTGCAGACAACTGTAAGTGAATAACAATAAAATAATAATAAAAAAAAGAATGTTAATGCAACTATATCCTAGGAAATAATTGAGTTGTAACTCAACAGCTTTTTCAAAAAATTAAATTTCCAATCAAATGAGAATCAGTTGGAACAGCCAAATGCTTACTTCATCTTAATTAATATTTAAGACATCCCAATGAATAAATTTGCATACATGTGTATTATTAAAACATTATATGAAATCAACTGAGATTTGAAATAAACATTAGGGGAAGAGCATTTATATGCCTCTATGTTCACCTTATAACGAAACATTAGCTTTTCGATCACATGAGTAACTCAGATTGTTAGAATCATGTAATAAAATATAAATTGATTGATTATTTTGCATATCCACCAAATCTAATTTAATTATAATTTCCATATATTTTAATGAATTGTTATGAGCACACATCAGCTATTAGTTTGGTTATTTTAGTGCAGGAAATTCTGGGTATCATAGAAATTAATAAAACATGGCTTCTGCCATCAGGGAGTTTATGATCTTGGGAATGAGATGAGTATCTATGTAAAATAACCATTTATTAATTCAGCAAGTCTTTAGCCTGTGCTTGCTGTGTGCCTGGCATTGTCTGAGCCAGGCCTGAGGGGTGCAGCTGTAGAACCTTGTGCACAGGATAATCTTGCTTTCCTAGGATGTAATATTGAAAGAATGGAGTGCAAAAGGCCCTAGGAGAAGGAATGAAAAATGCAGAGAGATTAGAGAAAAAAAAAAGGAAATTGTTTCTGTTTAGGACAGCAGTTGGGGTAGAGAATCTTCGTGGAAGGTGAGGCCCATCAGTTTCACCCACGAGGATGGTGGGGTTCAGGCCAGCAGCACTGGCGGGCGTTCCTGGAAGTGAGAGGAGAGGGGCCAAGGAGCAGGATTGAGACAGGCATGTACGGTTGCGTAGAGAATCGCAGTGATTGTATCACCGCTTTGTGATGGCCACCTGTTTGCCAGGGCCTGATAAGGCGGAACAGACTCCTCACCCAGCATCACCTACTTGGTATCAGCTGAAGAACATGAAGGCACGCGTCCGCAAAGAGGCTCACAAGGCTATTTACATTAGCTTTATTAATATTAGCGCCTACTTGTCAGGAGTTATCCACGTAATAAAGGTGAGCGGGGTGCTGGCACCTGCAGCATACTTATGGATGCATCTTACACACAGGCTGAGCTAAGTAAGTGAGACACAAGTGAGTGCACCAAGAACGGTGTCATCAGAATGGAGTTCTAGAACAGGCAGGACCCTTCTAGAGCGATAGAAATCAGAAGAGCTGTTGCCTCAAGGTCTGGAAAGGAGGAGGTGCAAGGGAACTTTCTAGGCTGTTGGACTCCTGCCATATCTTCACGTGGATGGTGGTTACGTGAGTGCGCATTGTTCAAAACCTGTGGAGTAGCTGTGCGGTTTGCGTACACCTCTAGACTGTACCTCAGTGAAGTGCTCGGTATTAAGAAATAGCACTGGCAAGTGGTTCATTTGAGTCGGGTATTGGACAGATGGCAACCTGGTGACTTTAGTGTAGTAATAAAGATGGTAATAAACTGTGGGCGCAGTTCTTTATTCCTGCTGGTTCTTGTTTTGTACGAGGCAGAGCCGCAGGCGAGTCCCCTGTGAGAGGGGCAGGAATGGAAGGTGCAGGGAGACAAGTTTGCGGGGGCTGCTAATGGAAGGAACTATGAGAAGCTACGGTCAAGTAGTTTATTTCTTACGCTTTTTTAAAAAATTAAAGTATAGTTTGCATACATGATTAGTGTCAGGTATAGACATAGTGATTTGGTTTTTATGCACCTTATGATGCGTTTGATCACCCTTGGTTTAGGAGCCTCTGTCCCTCCACCGAGTTATCATGAGGTCAACTGTGTGTCCTGCGCTGTCGGCTCCACCCCTGTGACCTACAGGTGACTTCCTTCTGTGACTTCGAGTCTGCACCTCTTATTCCCTTTCCCTTTCTTACCCACCTCCGCCCTTTGTGACCGTTTAGACAAGCTGTGTGGACTGATTACTCAGTTGATCGGATCACGGGGACAAAGAGCCCCTGTCTCTGCAAGGACTTGATTTGGAGAAAATCAGATGAACAGATAAATAAGTCATGAACTATGTGACAGCCACTCCTGTCTGACCCCAGTGCTGCCTGGACAGAAATCCAGGCTCATTGCCTTTGCTCTCTCTTCTCCTTTAATTATGGGGCAGGGGGGTGTCTTCTCTTTACTGTGCCCAGCCTGTGTCTCATGTTCCAGGGGTTTCCAAGTGAAGAGTGGGGCGCAAACGCCTGCTGCACTGAGTCCAGAAGCCCCCGTCAGTGTGTTTCTCGGTACAGAAGCGCTCGGGGGTGTTCGTGCTCTCAGAGAAAGCCTGCACTGCCCGCCTGGGATGTTCCCGGGAGCTTCCTCAGGAGCTGGGGTCCGCCTGGAACTAGATAGGTCTGCACCACCTTCCCTACGATCTCTGGGCCTCAGTACCCTTATCTGTGGAGGGGACACACCCAGTAGGCACCTGGATGGTTGTGAAAACTAGGAATGAAGTGTGTGAAAGGGTGCCCGGAACATGGTAGGAGCACAGCAAATATTGACTATAATTATTAATTGGTGGGTTTATTGACGTCTTCTTACAACTTGAGTACTATGAAGCTCGAATATTATGCCTGCTCTCTAGAGCCCTTCCGTTTGGCTTGGCTTTCAGGGTTCCTGAAGGGTTCTTCTGTGTTCTACAGAATACTAAAGAGATTGTCCTCTTTTTTTGGCCAGAGGGTTGGCTATATATTCTAGAGCAAGGTCAGCAAGTTTTTTCTGGGAGAGGCCAGAGGGTCAATATTTTTGGCGTTGAGTATCATGGAGCCTCTGTCGGGTGCACCCCACTTTCGCCGTAGCAGGAAGGCAGCCCTCGGAGCACAGGGAGGCCGTGTCCCGCAGTGGAGGCAGAGCTGGCCCCGGGCGTGGCTCGCCGCCTAGATACCGGCACTGTCAACACTGCGTGACCCTTGTCCCCGGTGTGCCATTTACTTCTGGCGTAATGACTACCTTGAGTGGTTTTAGTGTGTAATAAGGTTGCTTTTAGTTTGAGGTATTTCAAACTTGGAATCTTTTTTCCTTTTTTAAAAAGTTATTTATATTTGTGTTTTTATTTTTCCTCTTTTTTTTTTCAAGCGTGGACTTTTTTAAGACATGGAAATGTTGTTGTTTTTCTTCTTCTTATTCCTATTATTCTCATTCTTCTTATTATTTAAGATGGACTGTTTTAAAGTAGGCCGCCCCATGTGCGATCGCTGTGGCCATAGCTCCCAGCCTGTCCTGAGTTTTCCGACTCCGTTCCCTCCCTCCCTGCCCCTAGCCAGGCCTTTGCGTGTTGTCTGGCGGTGCGGTGCCAGCTGCGTGTGCGGTGGAGAACAGACCGACTCTGGACGGGAGCGCTGTAGCAGGGCTGCTTCGAGCGAAGCGCCGCAGCACTGTTAGGTAGCCGGAGTGATAGACGGACTGACTGCTCCCAGAGTTGGGAGAAGGGGTGAGGTGGGAAGTGGTTTGTGCTTTGCAGCTGATTGCTCTCAAGTAGTTATTTCTTTTCTCAAGTTTTTCCTTTTTTTCCTCTGTGGCAATAACCACAAAACATGCAATCTGGTGGTATCGCATTTCATTGCATTGCAGATTTGAAGAGCTCTGCTAGATGCATCCATAAATCACTTCTGCTTTTGTCTGGCATTTACCGTTTTCACATCCGGCTTGCGTTGCTCGGTGATGATGTAACTGACAAGCCCGCGTGGTGCTGGCAGACGGGGCAGGAGCCCCGGCATTCTCGCCCCACTCTCGTCTTCCCGGTTCCCGCCTGTCACTCAGCGGCCTGGACAGGGTGGGCCCGCACACCGCCACCAGGACCACCCTGCTCCCCTCCGAGCACCAGCGGAGCGAGAGCCTCATGCTAGCTTCGGCCGCGGCCCAAGTCACCGGCGCATGGAAGTCGGCGTCTCACGTGGCCAGGGAGGGGCGGTTGTGTGGGACAGGCGGGGTTTCGTTTCCGCCTGCACGGGCTCCCTGCCGTCCGGTGCCGCTTTGGATTCCCGGGGCTTGCTGTGTCCCCGTGTGCAACCCACTTGTTTTTCCACATTTCCTGACACATGGCATCACACCCCGAGGTGTCCCTGCCCAAAGCTGGCCCCTCCAATGTCAGCATGGATTAAGGGTCTTGAAACAGGTCAGGCCAGGGCAGGAGGCTAATAAAGAGCTTTTTCCTCTCCCAAAGAATGTAACCGTAGAATTTCCACAGTGTTTGCTTCGTTTCTCGCTGTTGCAGGACGACAAAATGTTATTTCCATAACTGGCCTTCCAGCAGCTCTGAGCGAGACCCCTGTTATGTTAGAGGGAAGCACGCAGCAAGGCTCCCCAGGACGAAGGCGAAGTGTCAGGGCTGTGACCTGGGGCACGTGTATGAAGAGGTGGGCGCGGTGTCGCCCAGCAGGGCAGAGGGATTCGGGCTGGCCGCAGAGGCAGCCGTGGCGGGCTCCGCTCAGGAAGGAGGCGGGAGAACACAGGAGGCAGTGGGGCTTCCTGTGTGACTTCGAACTGCGGGCAGTGGTGCAATGTAAATCTTTCCACGGCTTCAGAGGTCTGCTCACAGTCTTCTCTGTGTGCCGGCTTGTGCAGGTGGCATGTGTAGGGATTGGGGGCGGGCATGTCCCACATGGGGAGACTCGCTGTGCAAAAGCCATGCCTGCGCTGTGTGGCCGGGCCCCTACACGGGGTGGAGTGACGGTGCAGAAAGGTGGCTGATGCGGTGAGAAGAAAAGCGAGCCTTGCCCAGAGAGACGAAGTGCCACCGGCGCTCCCGCAGCAGGGGCGGGGCGTTCTGGGGTGTGCTTGTTTATTCACGCAACTCAAAGGCAGGTGGCGGGGGCCGGCAGCTGGGCTTTTTGGTTATACTCCTTGGCCCACTGTGCCTTCCGCTGTTCAGTCCACCAGATAATCCAAGTGCTATGTAATGTTTATTCTGGTTCAAAGGTACGTGGGGCACAGGATTGCGGGCACAGGGTGGACTGCAAACCTGGGCGTGCCTGCGGCACGGGGCCAACTGCCTCCGGGCTGACCCACCCCCTCAGAGGAGAAGCAGGCAAAGTCAGCCTGGGAACGAAGCCTCCAGTGGGAGGACAGGGGCGTTTCGGGGTGTGGTCACGCATCATCCTTGCCCTAGTCCTCAGAATCTGCTGTCCTCCTCCAGGGAGGGAGGGGGCCTAGGCGTAAGCACCTTGTCCGCCCTGAGCGGTGTTAGGCAGCAGCACCTCGGCTGCTGGGGGGGGATACAAATAAGAAGTCACGTGACAGCAGGGATGGCCCGAGGGTGTGATGCTCAGTGAACTAAGTCAGAGAAAAACGAGTACCACGGGATCCAATGGGCAAAATAAAAAAAACAAGCAAAATTGAAACAGGTCGTAGACACAGAGAACAGACTGATGGTAGCCTGATCGGGGGTGGCGGTGGGGGTTGAGGGAGTGTGTGAGGAAGGAGAGGGGACTGGAAGTACAGGTTGGCAGTGAGAACGTAGTCCGGGGTGTGAGGTCCGGCACAGGGATGCCGCCAAGCTATTGTAGTGACCGTGTACAGTGCCAGGCGGGTACTCGCACGACCGGGGGACACTGTAGAGCAGATGCCTGTGTAAGCGCTACACTGTGCACCTGAAACCAATACAGACCAATGAATGTAAACTGTAACTGGAAAAAAGCAAGCCGGTGGAGACCAAAGAATATTGTCGCATTCAGAGTCAGAGGAAGATAGTCTTGTCCCTTCATTGAGAACCCCACACGGGGGTGGGGGCAGCTGTGAGGGGGCAGCACAGCAGCCTGTGGGGGGCGCAGGGGGTGGCATTGACTGAAAGCTCCCCATGATCACACCGATGGGGAGCTATCCCCGCCACTCCCCAGGAGCCTCGTAGGGAACCTGTTAATCCACACAAAACAGCCCTGTGGGGTCAGAACCTCTGTTGGCCTTGCTCAGTGCCCTCCAGAATGAAGAGAGGACCCCAGGCTAGTCAGGGGCCCGGCATTTCACGACCAGCTGGCCTGGGGCCGGAGCCCAAGCCCCTAGTCACAGTGCCCTGGTCCCGCTAGGGAAACACCCAAGGGACTGGGGAGGGGACTCTGCCGCCAGCAGGCTTCTAGCTGAGGAAGGGGACAACCGGGTTCCTTTCTTGCCCACTCCCCAGGGGCTCTCTTGGAGCCCTCTCTCTCTCCCTCTCCTGTAGGGAGGGAGGAAATGCTAACCTTTCTCCACGGGCACTGAATGCCCTGCAGGGCCGTTGTCGGGAGTGACAGTGCGTGTGTCCTGGTTGGAGCAGTTCTGACGATTCTCAGTGCCTGTGGGGACATGGGCAGCCCATCTCCTGGGCTCGGGGTCTATTTGAATGTGAGGTTGTTGGTGTTTTTCCTTCTCTGCTCTGGGCGTTAGCCTCAATTTCAGAATAAGATAATCTCACTTGACATTCTCTTACATGGATTTGTGCAGATATAAAAAAGTAGAAAATGGGAAATGCTACAATAGCAATTATGAGAGAATAGAGAGTGACAGAAATTTAAGGATTTCTCATATTACCTTGTTCTCTTCGATAAGCAAAGATGATCTTTCTCCCAAAATGCATGTTTGTGGTTCTGACTTCTAGGTTTCTCTTCCTCCATAACAGCCTGCATTGCATCTGTAACTGTCCGTGATCCAAGGCCGAAGTTTGGAGGCAGAGTCGGGACCCAGCTCCAGGAAGCGAAGCTCAGTTCCAGGTGCTGAGGGGGTTCAGGGCTGCGCCTGTGACAGTGAGCATGGATGGGCCCTCTGCCTGCTGCCCGCTGCCCGCTGCCTCGGTACCCGCGCTCTGCACATGGTCGACCCTCGAACAACAACGGGGCTTGGGGCACCCATGCCCACAAGTCGACAGTCCATGTATAACTTTTGACTCCCCTGAAACTTGACTTCTAATAGCCTACTGTTCACCAGAACCTTTAGATAACACTTGGTTAATAGCATATTTTGTATACTATATATATTATATACTATATTCCTACAGTGAAATAAGCTAGAGGGAAGAAAACATCATTAAGAAAATCACGAGGAAGAAAAAGTACATCTATATTCTACATTGTTTTTGAAAAACAATCCACATGGAAGTGGATGCTCATAGCTCAAACCTGTGCTGTTCCGGGGTCGGCCGGAGAGGCTCTGGACCGGCCGCCTGGACTGGGATCGAGGTGGTTGTGTGGCAGTTGGGTGGGGCAGGTGGGCCCTCGTGGGTGCTTGCTGGCAGTTCTGCCATCACTCAGGGGAGGGGCCGGGACCCTGTGTGGGTCTCAGTAGGTTCCAAGAACACACAGATGCTCTCTTCCACAGCTTCACATCAGGGGAGTTCTTGACTCTGGGAGACGGACGGGAGGACAGGTGACAGACTTGCAGAGCCCCATGGGTCGTGATGAGGAGGCGAGATCTACCACTGCCTCAAGGCTCCCCGACCCTCGGCAGCTCGACCGCCCGATTTCGGCTGCAGCTCAGCATGACTCGTGCTTGGCCACTGGGGAGCAGTTATGAGGGGTCCAGCGTTTGCTGCACCAGCTGCCCGTCGTGTTTAGAACGTGGCTTCGTTCTCTATCTTGAGAAAGGCGTTCTATTCAGTGGCCACTTGGCCAGCATCCCCAAGCGCCGTCAGTTCATCCAAGGTCGCAGGGCAAGCTCGGGTGGGAAGGGGCGATGCAGTGGCGCTAGAGCCTTAGGAAAGTGGTCCTTCCAGCTGAGAGGCCCCCGCGTTCCACCAGACAGCAGCTGCCATCCCACAGGCCACATGTTGAAATTATTGCTGAGAGACAGTGGAAGGGGCTCCCCAAGTCTGGTGAGTTGTTCCGTTCATCCTGGAGCTTGTGGGGAAGGGACTGTTGTGCATTTGGATGAAAGGTGCCAGGTCCATCGTGGGTAAACCTTGACTTCCAGCAAAAGCAGTATTTCCTCTGGTGTCTCAAAATGCCTTTTCAGTGCCAGGAAGGAGACACAGAAACATGACAATTTTCTGACCTGCTCAGTGTTGGCTGATCTTGAACATCTTGGTTTCTAAGTGTGTTAATATTATGAAGTAGCAGATGAACGGTCCTTCAGAATTATTGTCACTTCTCTTTCCTTTGTTATCAGTTAGGTGCATCTTCTGGTGCATATTCCTCCGGCCACAGCTGACTAATGAGATGTCTTCTGAGTGCAAAGCTGCTGTGTTACTTTAAGGCTCATGTCCTTAGCCCAGAAGCAAATAAAAGAACATCGTTTTAGCAGAAAAGCTGATAAATGGCGCTAGCAAAGGACAGATATTTAGGAGAAAGAAAAATTTTTATTTTCTGATTATATCTTAGAATATTAAGAAAATGGGGAAATTTGCAAAATATCTTCAGAATACAACTTATTGACTTTTTAAGTAAATATAAACTTTAAAAGGGAAATATGAATATGCATCCTTAAGTGTAAATATTACTTTGCAAAGATATATGATCGCAGTTACCTGGGACATTAGTTTTGTTTGGTTCCTTTGTCATTGTTTTCACTTCATTTCCAATCAAATTATGAGAATAGATGATCAAAACCTGATTCTAAGGTTCGTAACCCATGTCTCTAACTCGGGAAACCTGTTCCCAAGACGGGGTGTGTCTTGTTGTCATTCCATCAGGAAAGATTTGATGCTGGGGACAGGAGTGGGAGCTGTGTCACCGTTATCTCTGACCAGAAAGATAATTGCCAGTGACTTTGGTTTGCCAGCTAAACTGTATTTTGTGTGTAAGTGGGCCAGTGATTTGCGGCCTCCGTGACCCTGGGGGATGGGGGGGGACTTGGAGAGGATTGGTGAGGTGAGAGGGGGTTCGCTTTTGAATTCGCCGCACAGGGTGCACAGCCGTGAGATAAAAGGTGGCTTGCACTACTGAACTCGGGAGGAGGGTGGTCAATTATTAACCTTTTTTATATGCATTTTTTTATTATCACAATATTATTGTCACAAATTGAATGGGAACCTCACCGTCAAGCTTTCTGCATTAACTGCTTCAGAATATCCCTCATCTGTTTTAAGCCCTCAGCACAAACGTGATTTCAGCGAGCCCCCGTTCCACTGCCTGAGCAGGCTGCGCTTCCCCAGGGAGACAGCGAGTAGGCAGACAAGATGCAGGGTCGCGTGATTGGGTTTCCTCCTCTTTCTTCTTTGAGTTTGACAACTTCCATGACTCTTCCCACTGATACACTCAACTCTTTCAGCGTGACCTTTGCCCTTCTCTCAGGGATGGAGAAGACTTGATGCTGCTTGTCACAGAGAAGGACACTGGACACGAAGGAGCGAGAGCAGTAAGCTAGAGAGAAGCAGTATCAGTGAACTGGAGGCAAAGAGAGAACAGAAACTCCCTCTGGGTATCGTCACACAGAATCAGGTTATGAAAGCAGATAAAAATGTTTTATTATTTCAGTTTCTGTGTCTGGAAGCGTAAAAAGAGCTGAAGAGAGAGAGGACCGTAAAGTCTTGCTTGAAAAAGAGCTCTGCTAATCTTGTTAGGCTGAGATCAGATTGTTTGCAGAACGCCTTTTCTCTTTTTAACTGTTGCACTTGTAAATACACTTCTTTCTGGGTTCGGAGCATCTGTGTTTCACCAGAAAGCCCGCACAGATAACTGAAGAGATTGCCTATTTTTTTATTGCCGAAATGTTAGCCCTTTTCCTCATCCCCCAGATGTGTCTGCCACGGTGAAGGTGTATTCCCATAAAGAGGCATGCGCTAACGTCATCCCGATGTGCTGCCACCACAACTTAATTTCTGTCATGGCATTTGTCACCGATATACAAGAGGGGACCCAAAAAAACCCCAGAATTATCTTCTGGAGGGTGGGCCCCTTGTAGTACAGGCTTCCCTACTAGGTGAGTGTTCTGGGAACCCCTCTGGATCAGTGCACTAGCGGGCGTTGTGAGAGGCTGCGTTTGGCTTCAGGGAATTTTTTAGAAGACTCTTTCAAAGTGTTTGCCCATTTCACGATGGGTGATTTACAAGCGCACCTGCCCACACTGCACTGAGTGTTCAGCAGCTTTTAACCAAAACCAGCATGACCCCCATGCCCCACCCTCCCTATTCACCAGATCTCACCCTGGGGGACTATTTTTTGTTTCCCAGGATGAAAAAAGTCCTCAAAGGGAAATGTTTTGCTGATGTGGAAGAGATGGGACAAAAAATGGCAGAAGCACTAAAAGGCATCAAAATAGACGAGGTCAAAAACTGTTCTGAGAAGTGGAAAAAATGTCTTGATAGGTCTGTTGCATGAAATGGAGAGTACTTTGAAGGTGACTGGAGTGTAAACGTGGAAGAATAAATACACAATGTTTTATAAATCAATTCCCTTCCTGGGGGTCCTCCCCTCATGTTTGCATTTGTTTGTTTCTTGTTTGTGTCCTCCCCATGAATGGTAACGTCTGTGAGAGAGAATGTTCATCTTCTGAGCCTACACGCCCATCACCGAGAGCAGAGCAGTGTCTGGCACACAGTAGGTGGTCAATGATGGTTGAGTAAATGGACGAGTCACCCCGGGGCTCAGGACAGGCCTCCCCAAGGTGTGCTTTGGAGTGTGGATTATTTTGAGCTGAAGGCAGTCGAGACCCTGCGGGCTGAGGGGAAACTTCTGCCCCTCCCTCAACTACCTAGAAGAATCTAAACTGGGCCACAGGAGACCTGAGAACAGGGCTTTGTCTTCTTTAGCACGGGGTAGCACGTGCCCAATAAAATAGGAGTGGCGTGTAGACAGACATGTGGAGATGTGGGCTCACAGATGTGGGAGAGACAGCTAACGAGAATATTAATACGGCGTTGTCTATTTGAAAGCTGCTACAAGAGTAGATCTCAGAAGCTTTCGTCACAGGAAAAGATGGTGACTATGTGAGGTGATGGATGTCAACGAGACAGCTGATCATTCGGGAATACATGCATGTCCATCAAACCAGCATGTTGCACACCGGGAACCAGTACACTGTCAGATATACATTATATCTCTGTAACACTGGAACGTACTTTATTTCTACGTAAAAAAAAAAAAAAAAAAAAAAAACAGCTAAAATAGCCTTTCCTCTCTCTTTCCTTGGATACGAGAAAGTTTCAGAGTTGCTAAAACTACCAGCTGACCCAGAGATGAGGAAGAAAGCAAATCGATTTCTGAGCTCCAGCTTACTGGGAGAAAGGCGCAGGCAGGCAAAGGCCTGCGTGTTCTGGTGGCTGGAGGAGAGGCCAGGCGCCGGGGGTGGGGGGAGCGGGTCTGGGACCAGTGTGAATGCGCAGGTCTCTGCACTGCCGCGCCAGCTGCCATTTCTCGGAGATGTTAGGGTGGCAGCTTGAAAAGGCTACTTTCTGTAAATCTTACTTACCTGCCAGCCAGCACTCTTTCTTTGAAAAAGTGAAAGTTTCAATTAAGTTTTAAAAAGTAAGGTGATCTCTGAGATGTAAATAATATCTCAACATTTTACTCCACTTTAAAAAGCTAAGTACATCAACTTGGAATGTGCTGAGCTCTTGGTAAGTTGATATCCAGCCTGCGGTAGCCAGAGGAGAATTTTTGTCTTGTCTTTGTGCAGCAGAGAAAGTGCGAGGGGAGTCTGGGTCAGTTAATTGCCTGCCGGGGCACTGCCCTCTCTATTTCAGGCCAGGAAAACTGGGGAGGGCCGGCCGGTTTACTCCGTAAGTAGCTTCTTGCCCAGGGAGCTCAGTTTCAAAATCCTAGAAACCATATGTGTTAGTTTAATCCGGGTTTGGCCCCAGGGAGAACTGAAGTGAAAGGAGACTCCACACTGAGAAGTCGTGGAGGTAAAAGCCGCCAGGCGAGCCTGTGGAGAGGCGGGGTGGGTTGGTGAGATTCCGTTCTCCCGGCCTGTAATGGGTCAAGGTGCTCATTTCCAGGTTCTCTCACCTAAGAGCTTCTGTGTCTGACTTCCAGTGCAATGGAGGCGCATCTCAGATGTGCCCCCACCCCCAGCCCGTTCTGCGGGGCCTCACTCCATGGTTCTCACCTCCAGCAGAGGAAGGGGAGAGTCCCTCGTTGGCAAGGGGTCTGAATAGGGGTTTGTAGCAAAGGCCAGGACAAGAAGCCTAGCTGTAAAATAGGCTTCCTTCTCCTTTTTTTCCAGAATGCAGTTCCTCTTCTCTGAGGTTGCTTTGTTTCTAAAACATCAGAATAAGGAAGAGGAAAAAGTCATGGAGGGTCATTGGAGCCACTGTTTGTAGGGGTTTGGGATCTTTGGGGGAAGCTCTGCTAAAATGACTTGGTGACGAGTTACGACTTGGTCATTGTTGGTCAGCACTGACACGTGGGTGTGCACAGGGGAGCGGCCCAGTCAGCCAGGGTGGGACTCGGGCAGCGCCCGGCCACCCTCCTGGTGGCCACGGAAAGACTGGGTCTGAGGTGAGCAGTTCTGAGGACTAGACGGGTCTCTAGTCTTAAGAAACCCGCACTAACACACGGCAGGTCTGCTTTTGATTTTCTGAGGAACTCCGTGCTGTTTTTCATCACAGCTCCACCAGTTTGCATGCTCACCAGCAGTGCGCGAGGGTTCCCTCTCCTCACGCCTGCCCAACACTCTTTCCTGTTTGATAAAAGCCACATCATAGATTTGAGGTGGTATCACATTGTGACTAGTTATGTTGACGCTTCCTCATGCAACTGCTGGTCATTTCTGTGTCCTCTTTTGAGAACTGTCTATTCAGACCCTTTTCCCGTTTTTAAATTAGGTGGTTGTTGTGTTTTTTGTTTTGTTTTTGTTTTGCTGTTCCTTATCTATTTTGGATGCTAACCCCATACCAGACACACAGTCTGCAAACATCATCTCGCACGCCATGGTTGCTCCTTCACCCCGTTGACGGTGCTCCTTGCCAAGCACAAGCGTTTCAGTTTGCTGTGGTCCCGTTTGTGGATGTTTGCTTTTGTTGCCTGTGCTTTTGGGGTCACATCCAAAAACATCATTGCCCAGACCAATGTCAAGCAGTTTCTTCTGTGTTTTCTTCTCGCAGGTTTATAGTTTTGGGTGTTACCTTTGAGTCTTTAACCCATTCTGAGTGGATTTTGGTATATAGTGTGAGCTAAGGGTTCATTTTCATTCTTTTGCATATGGTATTTCAGTTTTCCTAACCTTATCGATTGAAGAGACTATCATTTCCCCCTTGTCTGTTCTTGGCACCCTTTATTATTCTGTTCCTTCCGTCTCTGTGTCTGTTTTTGTGCCCGTGCCATAGTGTTTTGATCCCACTTCTGAGTCGATATCCAAAAGACGAAATCAGGAGCTTGAAAAGCTCTCTGTGCTCCTGTCCTTGTAGCTGTACTCACAACAACCGGGAAGCGGGACGACCTGATGCCTGTCGGCGGGTAAAGGGGTAGAAAAAACGCGATGTTGTGTACATAGTGGAACATCACTCATCCTTCGAATGGAGGGAATCCTGCCGTTTGTGACAGCACAGATGAACCTGGAGGACGTGACGCTGAGTGAGATAATCCCATCACAGGGCCAGTCTGCACCCTCTTACTTGTACGTGGAATCTAGAATAGTTGAACTCATAGGTGCACAAAATAGAAGGGTAGTTGCCTGGGGTGGGGATCAGGGGCAATAAGCAGAGCTGATCAAAGGGACAAATATCAGTTATGTATGTGAGTGAGTTCTGCGGATCGAAGGCCAGCACTATGGTGACTATGGGTGACGTCACTGCACTGCATACTTGAAGTCTGCTAAGAGGGTAAACCTTGAGTGTTCTCACCAGATGTGTGCGCACAAGCACACACACACACACGTATATGTATATATGTGTATATGAAAAATGGTAACTATGCGAGATGATGGGTGTTAATTACCTTTTCTAGTTAATTGTGGCAGTCATTTCACAGTATATACATACAGCAAAACGTGAAGGTGTATACCTTAAATACGTACATTGTAAATGTGTTAGTTATATCTAAAGCTGAAAAAATTTTAAAAAAGAAACCTATCGCTGCCAGCCTTCACGTGGGAGGAGCATGTAATGTAAATACAAAGCAGCGCAGAAACAACAGCCGACTACTGAGCAACGAGCGGATGGTCTAGGAATGACGTTATTACCCGCGCGTGCACGGGCACCTCCGCCATCTTCAGGGTCCTCAAGGGCTCGTTCCCTTCACCACCCCTCCCCTCCCCCCCAGAAAACTAA
>PVJI01023627.1:0-23229 GCA_004026765.1 Micronycteris hirsuta
GTGGGGGAGGGGAGGGAAGAGGATGCAGACAACTGTAATTGAAAAACAATAAAGTAATTATTTATAATAAAAAAAAAGAAAAGCAAAGGCTGGCAACCAAGACTGCTCTACCCAGCAGGCTATCATTTAAAATGGAAGGTGAAGTAAGGAATTACCAGGACAAAAGAAGGCTGAAAGATTAGACCTCCAGCAAACCAACATTGTAAGACATGCTAAAGGGACTGCTTTACGAAGATGAAGGAATAGAGTGAGGAAGAGAGGAAAATAGGTAGAAAGGGAAAATATGCCAATGAATAAGTACCTATCAATAATAACCTTAAATGTAGATGGATTAAATGTTCTAATCAAAAGACATAGGGTAGCTGAATCGATAAGAACATATGACCTGCACATATGCTGTCTACAGGAGACCCACCTCAAAAAAAAAAAACGACCTACACAGAACAAAAATGAAGGGTTGCAAAAATATATTCCAAGAAACAGGACAAGGAAAAAAAAAAAGCTTGGGTAGCAATACTTACATCAGAAAAAATAGATTTCAAAACAAAAGCCATAAAAAGAAAAAAAGGCCCCAGCTGGTATGGTTCAGTGGATTGAGCTCCAGCCTATGAACTAAACGGTCACTGGTTCGATTCCCAGTCAGGGCACATGCATGGGTTGCAGACCAGGTCCCCAGTAGGGAGTGCGTGAAAGGGAACCACACATTGATGTTTATCTCCTCCTCTTTCTCCCTCCCTTCCCCTCTCTCTAAAATATGTAAATAAAATCTTTAAAAAAGAGAAGGTCACTTCATAATTCTAAAGGGAGAATCCATCAAGAAGACAAACATTGTGAACACATATGTACCCAACAAAGGACCACCCAAATATATAAGGAATATCTTGGAGGACATGAAGAAAGATATATAGAGCAACACAATTAGAGTAGGGGATTTTAACACACCACTGTCAACAATGGACAGATCTTCCAAACAAAGAATCAACACGGATATTATGCCACTGAACAACACTTAGATCAAATGTACTTAATTGATATATACACAACCTTTCACCCTAAAGAAGCAAAATATACATTCCTTTCAAATGCACATGGAACATATTCCAAGATAGACCACATGATAGGACACAAAACAAGACCCTACAAATTCAAGAAAATTGAAATCATATCAAGCATTGTCTTGGATCACAATGGCTTGAAACTAGAAACCAACTTCGAGGAAAAAACTTTAAGAAAATCAAATCCATGGGGGCTGAATAACACATTATTAAACAATGAATTTTTAAACAATGAGATCAAGAAAGAAATGAAAAAAATTGCGGAAACAAATGAAAATGAATGTACAACAATCCAAAACCTATAGGACAGAGTGAAGGCAGTCCTGAGATGGAAGTTCATAGCAATACAAGCCTACCTAAGAAAGATAGAAAAATTTCAAATAAAGGACCTAACCCTACATCTACAAAAACTAGAGGAACAACAACAAACAAAGCTCAGAGTGAGTAGAAGGAAAGAAATAATAAAGATCAGAGCAGAATTGCATGACATAGAGACTAAAAGAACAATTCAAAGGATCAATAAATCCAGGAGCGGATTCTTTGAAAATATAAACAAAATTGAGAAGCTTTTAACTAGACTCATCAAGAAAAAAAGAGAGAGGACCCAAATAAATAAAATGAGAAAGGAAAGAGGAGAAATGACAGCCAATACCACAGATAGACAAAGGATTGTGAGAAATTACTATGAAAAACTATATGCCAAGAAGTTTGAAAACCTAGGCTAAATGGATAAATTTCTACAAAAATATAATCCTCCAAAACTGAGTAAAGAAGAATCAGAAAGCCTGAAGGGATTGATAACAGCTGGTGAAATTGAAGCAGTTATCAAACAACTGCCAGCACACAAAAACTTTGGGCCAGATGGCTTCACAGGAGAATTTTACAAAAAAATTTAGGAAACAGTTAACCTCTATCCTGCTCAATCTATTCAAAAAAATCCAAGAAGGAGGAAGACCCCCAAACTCTTTTTATGAGGCCAATATTATCCTAATTCCAAAACCAAATCAATACACAACAAAGAAAGAAAACTACAGGCCAATATCGCTGATGAACATGGATGCTAAAATCCTCAACAAAATGTTGGCAAACCAGATCCATCAATACATTAAGAAATCATACACCATGACCAAGTGTCATTCATCCCAGGGGTGCAAGGATGGTACAATATATGCAAATCAATAAATGTAACACATCTCATAAACAATATGACAAGCAAAAACCACATGATCATATCAATTAATGCTGAAAAGGCATTGATAAAATACAACACCAATTTATGATAAAAACACTCAGCAAATGGGAGTAGAGAGAGCATACCTCAACATAATAAAGGCCATATATGAAAAACCTACAGCCAACATCATACTCAATGGGCAAAAACTGAAAGCTTTTCCTCTAAGATCAGGCACAAGACAAGGTACCACTGTCACCACTTCTATTCAAGATAATATTGGAAGTCTAGTGACATCTATCAGACAAGAAAAAGAAATAAAAGGCATACAGATTGTAAAGGAGGAAGTAAAACTGTCATTGTTTGCAGATGACATGATAGTGTACATAGAAAACCCTATAGACTCCACTAAAAAACTACTTGACCTAATATGTGAATTCAACACAATGGTGGGAAACAAAGTCAACATTCAGAAATTGAAGGCCTTTTTGTACATTAACAATGAAATATCAGAAACAGAAATTAGGGGGGAAATCCCATTTACTATAGCAATAAGAAGAATAAAATACTTAGGAATAAACTTAACCAAGTAGGTAAAAGACCTATACTCAGAAAACTACAGAACACTGAAGAAAAAAAATAAGGAAGTCAGAAAAAGATGGAAGCATATAGTGTGTTCATGGATTGGAAGAATTAACATTAAAATGAACATACTACCCAAAGCGATCTATAGATTCAATATAATCCCTATCAAAATACCAATGGCATATTTTACAGGTATAGAACAAATATTTCAAAAATTTATATTGCTTTCCCATTCTTTTGTGTCCCATACCATACTGCATTTGTGCTGCTTGTAGAAATTAAAGGCGCCTGCTTATTGTTCTGTTTCCACTATAATTATAAACTCCAAGAAGGCAGAGATGGGATCTTGTTTGGTACTGTATCTTTAGTGCTTCGCACAGTATTGGCAAGAGTAGGAAACAGTGACAGTAATTCAATGGGTTGCCAGTAAGACTCACAGTGTGCTGCCAGTGAGAAAGTCACCTGTCCAAGTATCTTATGACTAAATGTAATCGTTTGTTCTCTGAGTCATACACAATACCACTTCCTTTTCTGGGATTTCAGGATGTCAGATAATCTTAAGTGTTTGAAGCTGAATGTGATGCTATTGCCACAGTCTCTTATTTCTTCAATTTATATCTTAAAGTTTTAAAAGAATATGCTCTCTCCCATTCTTTATTTGTTTCAAAAATATTTATGATAACTTCATGTGTTGGTAACCCCAGAATAATGATTCTTAAATGCCTATAGGTCATCAGTGCAGGATTTTGCAAATTGGGCTGTGCACAGGTTGGGGTTCTCCAGGGAAGTCAGCATTCTTAAAGGTTTTTGGCTTAGAAACTTTTTAAATATAAAAATAAATAAAATGAACATTAGTTATATCTGCTCCAACTGAGTACTCAGACATAAAAATCTTTCATTTTCTGAGGACCCTGAAGAGTCAACTTGAGATTCACCTGAATTATTTGTCATTGGCTCCTAAGAAATAGATAAAAAATAGGCAATAGCACAGCATGTAGGAGGAAGGGGATTCAGATGTCTTTGTTGCCCATTCCCTTCAGGTCTGTGAGTAGGGAGGCCCTGCTTTGTGTTCAGGGTCAGAATTCATAGCCCCAAAAAGAGTTGCAAGAACAACCCTCTGAACTTTATGCCATCCAGCATTCACATTGATGTGACTTTGAGGCTAACAATGGAAAGAAAGCTAGGGTTAGATTTTCCAAATTGTGCCTTGTGTAAATTTGCTTGGTGTATGAAGACTATTTTGAAAGTATATTTAGGCTTCTGGTAGTCTTGTGAAATTTTAGCTTTAAAAATATTTAGCATATTTGGTGAGTATAACTTCTGAAATAATTTAGTTCTTCTCTTTTTAGGCAACAGTGTAATTTTTACTCAATAGCAATGTGTTGTTTCTAAAGTAAACACTGCCTGTAAGTGAAAGAGAGCCATGATCACGGAATTCTGTGGAGGAATAAAACATAGTTTCTTTTTTTTTTTTTTACTTGAACCAAATGAACATAACTACATGGACAGAGAAACATTTTGTAACTTCTACAGCATATTATTTTGTTTCTCTAGTATTTATTATTCATATTTTTAAATATCTCTTCCTACCTATAATACAGGGTCTGGCGGAAGTAACACCATTGAGTGTGGTTTGTAGGGTACGTGAATGTCTCTCATGAGATGTACAGCAATTTGAACATTTCACCTAAAATATCATATGGTGTGTTTGAATGTGATATTGTTATGTTACAGAATTACATGCTTATGATTTTGCAATAAAAGATTTGGTATATATTACCAGCTCATTAAAATGGGGTGTTATTTGTGCTGGACTCTGTGTTAATTATGGGTCACTAACATTAAAACAAAGTGATTAAGAGCACAAACAGCCTCTGCAGCCAGACTGCCTGGATTCAAATGTGGACTCCGTTTGTACCACTAACTATGAGTCCTCAGGTCTCTCAGAACCTTGCTTTTCTCATCTATAAAAAGGGCATAAAAATGGCACCTACATCACAGAGTTTCTGTGTGGTACTATTACATGAGTTGATATGTTTGTAAAATACTTATAGCAATACCTCACATATATATAGCACTATAGAAGTATTAGATATTAAAGTCATAATCTCTTAATATATTACTGGAATGTTAACATTTGATCAAGACTCTATATGTATGTATGTGAGGAAGGCATTTATATATGAATGTGTATATATATATATAAAATATATATAATGTCCAGGAAAAGTCTAGCCATTGTTAATATAACAAGAACAGTTTGCATGACATCAATGTAACCCGGCAGCTAAGGAGAGTGGACAGGAATGTACATGTGTGAACAATGATGACTTCACTGTACTACTCAGTGGGGGTGGTAGACTCCGTTGAGTGAGCATGTGTACTGTGTGGCCATCACATTCAAAATGACTGAGAGAGTAGAGCAATGGATCTGCATCAGATTTTGCGTTATGCTTGAATATTCTTCAGCATAAACTATTTGGATGATTCAGAAGGCCACAGCTATGGGCAACTGGTGATTGGCAAAAAGCCCACTCATGCATCATGTCTCATGCAGAGTTTTTTGGTGAAATATCAAGTCACCCCGGTGACTCAGACCCCCTATAGCCCATATTTGGTGCCCTGTGACTTCTGGTTTTTCCCCAAACTAAAATCACCTTCGAAAGGGGAGAGATTTCAGACTGTCAATGAACTTCAGGAAAATACAACAGGGAAGTTGATGGTGTTTGGGAGAACTGCGTGAGGTCTCATAGTGCCTACTTTGAAAGGGACTGAGGCATCATTGTCCTATGTATAATGTTTCTTGTATCTTGTATCTTCTTAAATAAATGTCTCTTTTTTTTTATTATATGACTGGACTTTTTCCAGACAGACCTCATGTATATGCTAGTCCCAAAGATGGTGTCCCACAATTCCACCATTCCCTGTACAGGCACATTGCACCTCCTATCAAGAGGTAGAATCTATTTCTCCTTTCCTTGAATCTGAGCTGGCCTTACAATTTGCTTTGATATAAAATGTAGCAGAAGTGATACTGTGTTAGTTTTGAGCCTAAGCCTTAAGAGGCTTGGCAACTTCCATTTCTGCAGGCTTGGAACCCAGCCACCATGTTGTGAGGAAATCTGGGCTATCTTCCGAGAGAGAAATAGATCATGTGGACAGCCCTGGAGGGTGAGATACCATGTGGAGAGAGAGACCATGTGGAGGTGTTTCAGCTGAACTATCACTGGCATGTAACCACATAAGTGACATTAACTGATAACATGTGAGCAGTGGCTAGTTAAAATTTACTAAGTATGAGGTGGTTCATTATGCAGCAATAGATAGCTGGTTTCATTTTATAGATAGATATGGATTAGCAGTTCTTTAATCGGGGTAATTCTTCCCCCCATGCCACAAGACATCTGGCAAGGGTTGGAGACATTTGGTTGTCACAACTGAGAATGGGGGCATGATGCTACTGGTGTCTAGTAAGTAGAGACCAAGGATGCTGCTGCTAAACTTCCTACAAGGCACAGGACAGTCTGACACAACAAGGAATTATCTGGAACAAAATGTCAATAGTGCCAAGGTTGAGAAGCCCTGATATGGAGAGCTAGAAGATAATAGATAAATGATAGATGATAGATAGGTAGATAGAGAGATGATAGATAGATAGATGAATTGAGGGTTATTAAACTTGATATACAATCTGACCTCCTAAGATTTAGTTTTTAAAAATTAAAAAATAAGTAAAAAGAGCACTGAAAGTTAACATTGCTTCTTACACGGAAAAGACAGGGTCCTGGTTAAGAAAGTTAAGTGTGATTAAGAATGGCTGCCCTGCATGAAATCACATGAGTCATCTGGCTGTCGACACCCTGTTTGTTGTGTCTCTGACTCTAAATAACAGAGCCACACAGTGGTGGAATTCTGCTCCTGCACCCTCAATCTCCTTAACTCTCCTTAGTCTTGACCACAACCCATAAGTTACTCATACAGCAACACAGCAGGATACAGATCTGTCTCCATTCCCCAGTGCAAGCCTTCCAGCAGTTTCAGATTCAGCACAGGAATGCATTATTGGAGAAGTCATCTGGCCTGTTCCTGGAAGGAACTGACACTGAAGGTTGAGCCTCTTTATAGGGGACACAACTTCAGTATGGAAAGAGAGATTAATGAACCAATGTGGGAGGCCTGCAGGGTACAGGACTGAAATGCTCTGGAAGCCACAGAACAAAAGTTAGGAAAGGGTGATGGTCAACAGAAAGCCATAGGGACACAGCTTTTTGACAGACATCTAATGCTAGGACAACCTGACTTTGTCGTGTTAAAGACTGAGGAGTATGCAGTCAGGTTCCTGACTACTTCCAGACCTGGCCAGTGAACAGTTGTATGCTGTGCATAAGACTGGAGACCTTCAACAAAGAATTGTAGAGGAGGAGATGGAAGAACTCTTGCTCCTTATGCAAAATTTTCTACTACCTCCAAGAACTCTACCAGGAGTAGAAGTTGGCTTTACCAGTTTAAATGTGAGCTTATGATATTTTTCTCCTGAGCTTGACTTCCACTGGCTTGATTAAAAGGAACCCCGCAAATACCTCTTCCACAAGGATCTAGCTCTGCATGTGTAGTGAGCAGCTGTTTGCTTCTTCCACTGGAGAAAAAAATATCTAAGCTCTGATAGGGCACACTCTAGTAAAAGTAATACCTTTTCTCAAATTTAAGTAAAATCAACATTTTAGAAAGAAGGCTACCTTTTTCCCAAACTTTACATAATCACTATAATATCACTGCATTTCCCACTCTACCCTCAGGATCAAATTATTCCTATTTGATGGGGCTTTAGACTAATCAAATGAGTTTCCAGATTCATTTTACATAAACACCTGCTAGTAATTTGGGCCAATAAAAATTGTTGGGATCTTCAATAAATTTTTCTATATTTTATTTATGCTGTTCCTTCTGAACTGAGCAGTTCTTGTTGCTTGCATGTGCCAGATGCTGGGTGATCCCATAATATTTAAAGTTGTTTCAGTACCATCATTATATCACACAACTGACCCTTTCAAAACAGCTCTTTGTCACCAAAAATACTCCTACATCGATACTGAATAAGTTGTTTACACGCTATTATCGAGAGCCAATCTGAGTTCCATTACAATCATGCCATATTTTATAGCCAGCATATGGCAGCTTGGAGTTCAAAGATTGCTGCTGTACTAGATTTGCCCTAGAATCAGGGATCTTCTTCATCACTTACCAGACCACAACACAAGCTGTACAGGTTGTTCCATCACAACACTGGGTTCTACTCCCACATTAGGCTTTATTCTGGGATGCTCTTACCACATGAAGAGTTTCATTGTTAATAAAAAATTTGTTTCTTAAAGTTCATAAAGAGAAAGATAAGAAACACAAGCTTATATTTTCTAAGATATGATTAAGGTGATAAGTTTTTATATGCCCATGTTTATCCAAACAATTTGACAGATATGCAGTAGAACATTTTATTCCAGTAAGATATAAGTAATTAGCTAATATTCTGGAAATAGTTTTTTTGGCTAGTCTTTAAGAAAAGAACTGACTGCTAATTCTCTCTCTGACTTCTAACCACTGAACCATTTGTTCAAGGTTGTCAGCTGAATGGATGTGGAAAATGTCCCATTTGAAGAGGTCAAAATTAAAACATAATTCATTCTCAGAGTTACTCAGCTCTAGTGTAGAATTATCTGTTCTCATTTTCTTAACTCTTGCCAGAAGAAGCAAAAAAAATGATATTCTGTTTCATTTTAGTTATATTAGAGAATGGGTGAGTTAAGAATATATCTGATAGCAAGCACAGAATCAGCCAGAACAATGCCTAGAACACAGTAGGTGCTTAATAAGTATTTGACATTGAAACAACCTACTCAGTGACACCAAATTTGGTGGCAGACATGACATCAGGATGCCCAGTCTCAGAATATGCTGTCTGCTGCTTAGGTACTTTGTTCTCACACATTGGTTTATTTTTACGTGTACACATTTTAAAAAATGATTTCATCTATAATTTTAATATTCAGCTAATTGTTCATAATGTTCAATGACATCCTATTAACAAAGAAACACTTTTAGAAGGATCACAGGGAAGTAACAATTGCTGATTTTCTCTCCCAGCACCTGATACAAGGTTTCTTGATGGGGCAAATTGGATGACAGCGCTTGCTCACTTCTAGTGCCCACAGACAGTATCAGAAGGAAAGTATCTTTTGCTATAGTCTGATTCTCATAATAATAACTTGGCTGGCTTTAAGTATGATGAAAACAAAGTATCATCAGTATGGGTGACAGGATCGGATAGACTCTGCTCAGCCTAAAACAAGACTCGCTATCAGGATATTTTCCTTTAAATTAACCATTGCTCTCTCTTGCGCTCTCTCTCTCCCTCCCTCTCTCTCTCTCTCTCTCTCTCTCTCTCTCTCTCTCTCTCTCTCCTCTAGAACTGGTGTAAATTTAGCTTGAGATGGTTGAGATGGAAGATCTCAGTGTCAGTGATACCCAACCATGAGGTGCCAAATTTACTCAATAATCTCTAGTAGCAACATGGGACAGGAACAGTTTAAGATCAATATAAGTCTTGGAATAGGGAGAGACCCCTGAAGAGAGGTTTGGGCAAATAAGAAGTGTGCAGGCCATGGTGCTGTTTTTAACTTTTCCCAATGAAGTTTTAGAAGGTTAAGATTGGAAATGCAACCTCTTTGGTAGATGGCTCTGGGCTTAATTTTAAGCTCTGCTGCTTACTACCTATGTGATCATATGCATGTCATTTAACATTTCCAGTCTTGTTCCCTCATCTGTAAAATGGTGATATATAATATTACCTGTGTTAATTTCCCCAGGCTGCTATAACAAATGACCACAAAATTGGCAGCTTATAACAACAGAAATTTATTCTCTCACAGTACTGAAAGTCAGAAGTCCAAAATCAAGGTGTCAGCAGGATTGGTTCTTTTCTGGAAGCTCTGAGAGAGAATCCAGCCCATGCCTCTCTCCCAGCTTCTGGTAGCTTCCAGCAACCCTTGATATTTCTTGGCTTGTGGCTACATAACTTCAAGCTCTGCCTTCATCTTCACATGACCTTCTTAAATCCTCTCTTTTCTCTTTTGAGGGCACCAGTCATTGGATTAAGGGACTATCCATATCCAGGATGATATCATTTTGGTATCCTTAATTATATCTGCAAAGACTCTTTTTCCAAATAAATTGATATTCACCAGTACAGGGGTTAGGACTTGGGCTATCAATTTGGCGGGACACTATCCAACCCATTACACTATCATATAACATTATATTCAAGGGTTAGTGAGTTAATATACTAAATGCCTTAACACAGCAATCCCCAAACTTTTTGACATTAGGGACTGGATTCGTGAAAGTTAATTTTTCCATAGGGGTATGGGGCAGAAGGTGGAGTTCAGGTGGTAATTCAAGCAAAGTTTCACTCACTTGCCCATCACCCACCTCCTGCTGTGTGGCCCGGTTTCTAACAGGCCATGGACCAGTACCAGTCCGCAGCCAGGAGGTTGGGCACCCAGGGCTTAACATATCATCTGGGCACAGTTAGGCCTCCCAAATGATCACTAAGTTTACAAACATGTAAGTCATCTTTACTTACAAGTTTACATAGGAACAAAGAAAGTCCTATTCTACAGCAAACCATGATTATTATGTTTTTAGTGCTTACAAGCCAACATTGTGGTCTCTATTCTCACAGTATTTGTTACATGGGTGCATATTTGCTGACCTTGTACTTGGTTTCAAGATGCTTTACAAATATTAATGCACTAATATCTGATGAGTGTAGAATCAGGATAAAGTCAAAAGTGATAGTGAAAGGATTTATAAGATTACTAGAATGCTAAAATAGGAATTATATATAGAAAAGAAATATGAGACTTTTGGTCTGGACAAGATAGTGTAGACTTATCTCTCTCTTGTCATCCCTGCTACATACAACTATGAACCCTGACAATAACTCAATACAAAACAAAAACTCAGGAAGGTGAAAAATAGACCACAGAACTAGAGGAACACCATAGTGGCAGGGCATCTTATGAAAAACCACCCAAAAGAAGAAGGCCAAGAAAGACACCCAGACCTGGCATTTCCCAACCCCAACTTTTTAAGAGAAAGTGCAGCCCAGATAAGGCTCATTCCTCCCCGGGATGTAACAGGAGTTCCACTGACACTATTATGTGCACCTAGCAGAACCGGCAAGGGGAATCTATTGGAAGCTTCACTGACAAGAAGTGATCAAGGTAAGCATTCTCCATCCTTATCTTGTCCAAGACTCACCTTCCCTACCCAGAGATACCACATAGCTACAGGGGTACAGGGATAACAACACAAGAGCCAGCTGGGGAAGCAGTCTCCTTCACCATTTGGCCAGAAACTGTCTTTCCCTATTCAGAGACACCGTGTGTGTGGGGGTTGGGGTGGGGGTTGTTTGCAGACATTGGCAAATGGAATCCTGGCACAGTAAGTGTATGTGGCCTGGCCAGAAGAGACTGGCACAAGATGCACCCAGCCCAAGAGGCCTATTTATTGCTTCAGGCCCAAGACTCTCCCTATCCCCACTCAGAAATACTCAGAGGAATGCCCACAACAAGCATCCAGCTAGGGAGGCACTCAACATCTTCCAACAAACAGAAAGACCCTGCTCTAACAAGCACCAGTGGACACTATTCATCCCTAAAACAGGAAACCTCCTTTCCCCCACCTTCAGGCATCCCAGCCAGAGTAATCTTCTTCATCTCCCTCAAACAACACTAGCAAGGATCACTGGAAGCCACAATAGCATGTGAGATAAACCAAGTGGACAGAAATAGCACCACGAAGTCTCTGAAAATTATGTTGCCTTAGGAACCACAGCTCAAAAAGTAGGCCAGAACCTGTGTTCTAAGTCTAAAAAAAAAATACCACTCTGCTAAAATGGAAAAGTTAAATGGGATCCACAGTCTCCTTCTGTAATAACCTAAAAGTCCAGGATAGAACTGTAAATCAGCTTTTACACAGTGAAAAGACCTCCATTTCAGGCTAAACTCTCAAGAGCAGTTTCTAATTGAGTGTAGAATTGCTAGAGCTCTGGAGAAGATGTTGGTGCTAAACTGTCTTACCAAATTACTGACCCTGGAAAAAATGCTTAAGAGTTACTTTCCTGAATCACTCAAGGTGTATGGAGCAGTGATGAACATAAATCATGGGAATCCCTTTCAAAAGCAAGTGGTATTGGATTCCCAGCCAGACTTCAAAACTGTTATCACTTGGGGGCAGAAAGAGGCTGAGACAGATAACCTGGACCACTATACTAATGCTTATGCTGTGTTCTACAAGGATGTCAGATCTTACCTACAGCTGATGGAAGAATGTGATGTTACCAACTGGGCCAAGTTTTTCAAATACAAGGGTTGCAGAGTGAGTTATATGATGTTTCCAAAGCCATTACCAACTCAAAGCAGCTGGATGAGAAGCTCACTTCCTTCAAGGCAGTTCTCTTTTCTCCTCTTTCAACTCTGCCAGACACCAATCTTCTAACAAGTTCTCCCCAACGACTAACCCACCTGAATGTTGCTGGTGCTGACCTACTCAACCAGACGTGGTCGCAGGGTGACAATGAACAGTGTCTCCAGTACATAGCCAACCTCATCTCCTGCTTCCCCAGTGTGTGTGTCCGTGATGATGAGGGAAACCCAGTTTCTTGATCTATCACAGACCAGTTTGCCACCATGAGCCATGGCTACACTCTGCCAGAGCTTCACAGAAAAGGCTACAGCCAGCTGGTGGTCCTCACACTGGCCTTGAAGCCACAAAGCTGGGGATTCCCCTCTCAGGGCAACATCCTTGATGACAACACAGCCTCCATCGGTTCTTGCCTTGTTTCCATCAGCTCATTATCACCCCTGTGGCTTTCTCTGGCCAAGTTTACCTGTAGCCCAATGAAACTCCATGAGTTTTCTTCCTTTCCCTGAAGATACACATACTCCTTAACTGCCAATAAAAAGAACATTAAAACTGGGATTAGGAGCTCTGGCTGGTATAGCTCAGCGAACTGAGCTTGGGCTTCTAAACCAAAGGGTCACCAGTTCAGTTCCCAGTCAGAGCACATGCCTGAATTGCGGGCCAGGTCCCCAGTAGGGGGCCTGTGAGAGGCAACCACACATTGATATTGCTGTCCCTCTCTTTCTCCCTCCCTTTCTCTCTCTGAAAATGAATAAATAAAATCTTAAAAAAAACCTAGGATCAGGAGAATCTTAGTTATTGAAAAGGCCAGGAGAAAACATACAGGACCAGCGTGAGAGGACTTACCTCTCTTTGTCTCAGGTTTCCACATCAAATAACAGGTACAGGGATCACTGTGGCTGTAATAGAGGGAATTAGCCTCCTTAGGGATCCACTGCAGAACAAAGGTTCTAAAATCGGCAGTTCTCAGTGTAGTGGCAGAAACGACAGCATGAGAACAAATGACTTGCCATGGAAGCATGTGGCTACAGCTTCACTATTGCTGCCTGGCCTTCTGCTCTGTATTCTCACAACCACACCAGTTCCCTGCTACCATCAGTAGCATCCATCTGTGACAGTGCTGCTGTCTCCTGAGCTCAGCTCCTACTGCTTCTGGCCCAACTTCTCTCCAGACATTCCTGTCTTCAATTACTGGCTCTTCACCTTGGCCAATGACTCTAGCCTGCCGTTTTTCCCTGGGAATATTCAAATGCAGTGGTTCTCACCTTTTGGTGCATTTCAGAATCATCTGCAGGGCCAGTTGCAACACAGATGGATATCTCTTCTCCACAGTTTTTCACTCAGTAAGTCTGCGGTAGGGCCTGATAATTTGCATTTCTAACAAATTCCCACTGCCTAGTTGCCTTGGATGGAGGAATGAAGATAGGAGAGTTTTAAATGCTAGAAATAATGTCAGCAAAGGACAGGACCTTACCAATCACCTACTCCAGCCTACTTGTCTATAATTGGCTTTCTCATAGGAAACTAAGATGCATGTATAGATATGAATGTGGATATACAGAAGATGATATAAACACACATATACACACATATAAGTAATTTTCTTTCATATTTTCTACATGTATATAAACTAAGAATTTTGATAAGATAATAAACTTTAATCCTTACATTACATATGAAGAATTTAAGGACCAAGGAATATAAATGACTTCAAGATTACATAGATTAAAAAAAAGATTACATAGATAAACAGCACTAGAGGCTGAGCAAGAATATTCTCATTTTGATTTCAATCTTTTTTTTTACTAAATCATATATTTATTTTGTAAAGGAAATTTAAATGCTTAAATAATTAAATCAATACATTCATTAAAAAAAAGAAATAGAAATCACTCTACATCAAGAACCAGGAAAATCAAAACTTGAATGAGAATAAATATAAATAAATAAATAAATAGATAAATAGGCAACTAAGAAGTGTGCAGGCCATGGTGCTGTTTTTTACTTTTATCAATGAAGTTTTTAGAAGGTTAAGATTGGAAATACAACCTCTTTAGTAGATAGCTTTAGGCTTAATTTCCAGCTCTGCCACTTACTACCTATGTGATCATATGCATGTCAATTGACATTTTCAGTCTTGTTTCTTTATCTGTAAAATGGTGATATATAATATTACCTGTGTTATTTTCAGATGAGTCAGACGTTGAAATTATCTGACAAGTGTTTTAAAGCAATCATCATAGAAATGATTCAACAAGTAAATACGAATTTTATTGAAACAAATGATAAATAATTTAAAGTCTCAGCCAAGAAAGAAATTATAAAAAAAACTAAATGGAAATTAAGAACTGAAAATTATAATAAGAGAAATAAGAACTCACTGAATGGGCTCAATAGGAGAGTACAGATGACGTAAGACAAACCAGTGAACTTGACGACAGATCAACAGAATTTACTCAAATATTTTCAAACTACATATCTGACAAAGGTCTTGTATCTAGAATAAAGAACTCTCAAAATTCAACAGTAAGAGGAAGATGGTGGTAAAATAGGTGGGAGTGGAGTCCACTTCCCCCTGCCCACTGGTGAAACTCCTAGCCGATCTTCTGAGGAACAGAGTGAACAGGCAACGGTATTCCAGCATATATGAAGATTGAAGACCAAAATTATAGGGGACATTGAATGACTGAACAGTAAGGAGAGTGCTTTGGGACAATAAGGTCCCCAGACCAGTACAGGGACCAGGGTAGGCTGCAGACCCAGACCTGGTGCCCACTGGGTCTGCTGCAAGACTCTTGGGAGGGAGCCAAGCTGGGCTGTGTGAGAGGCCAGGTGCTTGTTTGAACTGGCGGACTTAACTAGGAAGAATTTTTCAAAAAGAAAAATAGAAAAAAAAGAGGCACTCTACAGCTGTTTGGGGAATTCTCTGCAGCAGCTTTCCGCCTCCTATGCTCCTGCCCTCCTGCAGCCTCTGGGTCAGTGCACACCCAGTGATCAGCAGCCCAGGGCAACCTGTCTGCGCCCACTCCAGAAGAATCAGGAACAGTTCGCAACTGGTGGCCCAGGTCAGCGGCGGCTGGCCTGCGCCCAATCCAGGGGAATCGGACGGTGTACACCGTGATCTGCAGCCTGGCGGCCCACCTACACCCACTCCAGAAGCACCAGGGGTGGTTCACACAGGTCCATGGAGCTCACACCCGGGTGCCTGGGATGAAGCAACTCCCACCCAGCCCCTGCGCCCAGAGCCCTGCAGGGTAAACTGGCTCTCTAGGAGAAAGGCAGAAGTGCCCAGTGTAGGGGAGCTGCAGTCCGAGGAAAGACTTGACTCAATGGGGGGCTAAACTACCCAGAAGGGGCATTGAGAGTCCGAAGCATCTAGGTCAGCAAAGGGCAAGAAGGTGGTGTGTGAGTTGCCCCTAATTGGTGCACCTCAAGGACAGCACAACTGGTGGGCTAAAGGCCTAGACTAGGCACAAAAGGGCACCTAGGAACTGGTCTGGAGGCTGGACAACAGCGAAGGGTGTCTCAGGAAAGGAGAAAAGCAAAACCAATACCTTCCCACCCTGACATAGCCAAGAGGACCAGAAGAAAAGGCCTGACTGATTTAAAGCCAGCAGAAGGCTTTTTAAAAAATTCCTTCTTCCTTTCTGTCCTTTCTTTTTTTATTCCTTTTTTCCTCCCTTTCCTTTATTATTCCTTGTTCCTTCCTTATTTTACTTATTTTTTTAATATTTTTTTAAATTAAAAAATTGTTCTTTTAATTCTTTTTATTTCTTTACTATTCCTTCTTCCTTTTTTTATCTCTTCTCCTTTCCTTTCTTCCCTTTTTTTTCTCTTCTTTTCCCACAGGTGAGACATTAAAACCTGGAGCTGTGAAAAGACCACAGTTAGAAAAAAACAGGGGTCAGCCCAAAAAAACAGAGACAGTGAGACAAATTTCACTTTGCTACTCCAGAGAATTTGCAAGGTGGGAGTGGTGAACACCAGTACACTGCTGGAAGAGGAAATTGACAAACAAAGGAACCACCAACAGAAAACAATGGAAGGAGGTGAAGGATGAAGTCGAATCCACACTAACCCAACCCAGGACTGAACGGGTAATACAACAAATTGGTGGAGAAATTACCCACAACAAACAACTGAACAAGAGTGAGAGAGAAGCCTCAAAACCTTCTTCGCACAGAAGATTAAGCTTCAACACAACCTGTCCACACCTGCACAACAGAATACAAGGCGTGATGGACAAAGTGACCCTCAGTGAACCAGCTGGAGGGAAGGACCCACCAAAGAAAGACACAACAACAACCAAAAACCAAAGACATACACAGAGCCAACATAAACAACAGTCCAATACCAGCGACCTCAGGAGACTGAGACTGCACCACTGAATCCCACAGGTATTCTACCATAGAAGTTCTTACCATAAACCCAGAGAGTCAGAACAGAACAATTTAAGAAACAGAGGCTAACAAGAAGAGTCTCACAAACAATGGGAAGACAAAGTAACAATCCCCAAATGAAAGGAAAGGATGAAGCCCCAGAAAAAATGATAAATGAAACAGAGGCAAGCCAACTATCAGATATGGAGTTCAAAGCATTGGTTATCAGGAAGCTCAATGAGCTCACAGAGAATTACCAGAAACTACAGGGAAACTAGAATGATCTCCCTGCAAACTATATCAACATGAAAAAGAAAATATAAACAATGAAAAGGGCCAAGAGGAAATGAAGAATGCAATTTCTGAACCGAAGAACACAGGAGAAGGAATCGAAAGCAGGCTCAATGAAGCAGAGGATTGGATCAGAGAGCTGGAGGACAAGGTAGAAATAAACACCCAGAAAGAGCAAGAAAAGGAAAAGAGGTTCAGAAAGAATGAAAAGAGATTAAGGGAAATGCAGGACAACATGAAACATAATATCCATATTATAGAGATGCCAGAAGGAGAAGAAAAAAAAGGAAGGGATAGAAAACCTGGTTGAAAAAGTAATGATGGAAAACTTCCCTAATGTGATGAGAGAAAAAGTCACACAAATCCAGGAATCACAGAGTCCCAATCACGAGAAATCCAAAGAGGCCCACTTTAACACACATCATAATTAAAATGTCAGAATTCCAAGACAAAGAGAGAATCTTAAAGGCAGCAAGGAAGAAACAGGAAGTGACATACAAGGGGGTTCTGATAAGGTTAGCAGCTGACTTCTCAATGGAAACACTCCAAGCCAGAAGAGAATGACAAGAAATATCTCAAGTAATGAGAACCAGAAGCCTGCAACCAAGGCTACTGTACTCAGCAAGGCTCTCAATCAAGATAGAAGGCCAAATAAGGAGCTTCCCAGACAAAAGTCTAAAAGAATACACCTCCGTCCTGGCTGGTGTAGCTCAGTGGATTGAGGGTCATGGTTCGATTCCTGGTCAGGGCACATGCCTAGGTTGCGGGCCAGGTCCCCAGTGAGGGCCATGTGAGAGGCAACCATACATTGCTGTTTCTCTCCCTCTCTGTCTCCCTCCCTTCCCCTCTCTCTAAAAATAAATAAATAAAATCTTAAAAAAAATAAAAGAATACACTTCCACCAAACCAGCTCTGCAAGAGATCCTAAAGGGACTGATTTAAGGAAATCAAGGAAAAGAGAGAGAGAGAGGAACACAGGTACAAAAAAATGGCAATAAATAAGTACCTATCAATAATAACCTTAAATGTAAATGGATTAAATGCTCCAATCAAAAGACATAGAATAGCTGAATGGATAAGAAAGCATGACCCACACATATGCTGCCTAAAAGAGACCCACCTCAGGACAAAAGACTTACACAGACTGAAAGTGAAGGGCTAGAAACAAATTTTCCAACCAAATGGACAGGAAAAAAAAAAAGCCGGGGTAGCAGTACTCATATCAGACAAAATAGACTTCAAAAAAAAGGCCATAGGGAGAGACCCAGAAGGACACTTCATAATACTCAAGGGAAGAATCCACCAAGAAGACATAAACATTGTAAATATATATGCACCCAACATAGGAGCACCCAAATACATAAAGAAAATCTTGGAGGTGTAGAGATTCTTTTCCCACACATGGAAAAGCGTAGCTCTGGGATCATGTGTGAGCAAGGCTCCATGTGGAAAAAGAAAACTCCCAAGTCGGCATGAGCAATCCATGTCCGTAGAAAGGAATTCTTTGAAGGGAAATTTGGCTAAGATATTTCTTAAAATTTACTGCCTTGCTGAGTCTCTCTCCCTAGGTCAGAAGAACAAATGCTAATGCTTAACTAGCTTCCTTAGACTGATGCTAATCCTTTCAAAGTCCAGCCATACCTCTTGTCTTTACCTAACCCTTTTGATATACCTTCCGGGCTGTCTACCACCTAAAGCAAATCTACAATCTATACATAGTTAACGAATACCATTCTGAGGTAATGTCCCAGAAATCTTCAATAAAAACCCCTGGACCCAAGGCTCGAGGCTCTCTCCCAGATGATGAGGGGAAAGCCGCATGGTCCCAGATCCCTTTTCCAGCATATTTGGTGTAAGAATTATTTATAAACACATTCGGTCATGGTCACCACGGATTCTGCTTAGCAATGAATCCGCAACATGGCGGACTTCAAAAAAGATATTGATGGCAACACAATTATAGTAGAGGACTTCAACACCCCACAGTCAAAAATGGACAGATCTTGCAAACAAAATATCAACAAAGATATGGTGGCATTGAACAATGCCCTAGATGAAATGGACTTAATTGATATATATAAAGCCTTTCATCTCAAAGAAGCTAAATACTCAATCTTTTCAAATGCACATGGAACATTTTAAAAGATAGACCATATTATAGGACACAAAACAAGCCTCAACAAATTCAAGAAAATTGAAATAATATCAACTATTTTATCTAAATACAAGGGACTTAAATTAGAAACCAACCCCAAGGAAAAAACTCCAAAACACTCAAAATCATAGAGATTGAATAGCATGCTATTAAACAATGAATGGGTCAAGGACAATATTGGGGAAGAAATGAAAAAGTTCCTCAAAACAATTGAAATCACAGCAAACTAAAACTTATGGGACACAGTGAAGGCAGATCTGAGAAGGAAGTTCATAGTGATACAGGCCTACCTAGAAAAGATAGAAACATTTCAAACGACCTAACCCTACACCTACAGAAACTCGAGGAAGAACAACAAAGATAGCCCAGAGCAAGTAGAAGGAAGGAAATAACCAAGATCAGAGCAGAATTAAATAACATAGAGACTAAAAGCACAATTCTAAGGATCAATGAATCCAGGAGCTGGTTCTTTGAAAAGATAAACAAAATCGACAAGCATTTAAGCAGGCTCATCAAGGAAAAAAGAGAGAGGACCCAAATAAACTCAATCAGAAATGAAAGAGGAGAGATTACAGCTGATGCCATGGAAATACAAAGGACTGTAAGAAACTACTACGAAGAACTGTATGCCAAGAAATTTGAAAACCTAGGAGGAATGTACAAATTTCTAGAAAAATATAATCTTCCCAAACTCAATGAAGAAGAAGCAGAAAGCCTAAACAGACCAAAAACAGCAGATGAAATTGAAGCAGTAATCAAAAAACTCCTCACACACAAGAGCCCTGGAACAGATGGTTTCACAGGAGAATTCTACAAAGCATTTAAGGAAGAGCTAACCCCTATCATTCACAGACTATTCCAAAAAATCCAAAATGATGGAAGACTCCCAAACTCTTTTTATGAAGCCAGCATCATCCTAATCCCAAAACCAGATAAAGACACAATAAAGAAAGAAAACTTCAGGTCAATATTGCTGATAAACATAGACACTAAAATCCTCAACAAAATACTGTCAAACCTCTCATACACCAATACATTCAAAAGACCATACACCATGACCAAGTGGGATTCATTCCAGGGATGCTAGGACGGTACGATATTCGCAAATCAATAAACGTAATACATCACAGAAACAAAATCAAAGACAAAAATTACATGATTGCATCAATAGTGCCGAAAAAGTATTCAATAAGGTACAGCAGCCATTTATGATAAAAACACTCAGCAAAGTGGGAATAGAGGGAGCATTCCTCAACATAATAAAGGCCATAGTTGAGAGACATACAGCCAACATCATACTCAATGGGCAAAAACTAAATTCTTTCCCACTAAGATCAGGAACAAGACAAGGTTGTCCACTATCACCACTTCTATTCAACGTAGTACTGGAAGTTTTAGCCACAGTAATAGACAAGAAAAGGAAACAAAAGGCATTCAAATTGGAAAGGAAGAAATATAACTGTCATTGTTTGCAGATGACATGATAGTGTATATAGAAAATCCTATAGACTCTGCCAAAAAACTGTTCGACCTAATGAATGAATTTGTCAAAACAGTGGGATACAAAGTCAATATCCAGAAATCAAAGGCATTTTTGTATACCAACAATGAAACATCAGAAGCAGAGCCCTGGCTGGTGTAGCTCAGTGGATTGAACACGGGCTGGGAATCAGAGGATCCCAGTTCAATTCCCAGTTAGGGCACATGCCTGGGTTGCAGGCCAGGTCCCTAGTGAGGGCCACGTGAGAGGGAACCATACATTGCTGTTTCTCTCCCTCTCTTTCTCCATCCCTCCCACTCTCTCTAAAAATAAATAAATAAAATCTTAAAAAAAAAGAAACATCAGAAGCATAAATCAGGAAAAAACAATCCTCCTGTCATATAGCAACAACAACAAAAAATACCTAGGAATAAAACTCACCAAGTAGATAAAAGACCTGTACTCAGAAAACTACACAACAGTGAAGAAAGAAATCATGGAACACACAAACAAGTGGAAACATATAACATGCTCATGGATTGGAAGAATCAACATCATCTAAAGGTCCATACCACCCAAAGCAATTTATAGACTCAGTGCAATCCCTATCAAAGTATCAATGGCATATTTCACAGATATAGAACAAACACATCACAAATTTATATGGAACCATAAACGACCCTGAATATCAGCTGCAATTTTGAGAAAGAAGAGCAAAGTAGGAGGGATCACAATACCTGATATCAAACTATACTACAAGGTCACTGTAATCAAAACAGCCTGGTACTGGCATAAAAACAGACAGACCAATAGAACAGAATAGAGAGCCCAGAAATAAACGCAAGTCTCTATGGCGAAGTAATTTTTGACAAAGGGAGCAGCAGCATAAAATGGAGCAAAAATAGCCTCTTCAGCAAATGGTGGGAAATCTGGACGGCTACATGCTAAAAAATGAAACTCGAGCACCAACTTACACCATACACAAAAATAAATTCAAGATGGAAAAAAGACTTAAATGTAACTCGAGACACCATAAAAGTCCTAGAGGAAAACTTCGGTAGGAAAATCTCAGACATTCCACGCAGCAACATCTTCACTGATATGTCCCCTAGAGCAAGGGACATAAAGGAAAGAATAAACAAATGGGACCTCATCAAAACAAAAAGCTTCTTCATTGCTAAAGAAAACAGTATTAAAATAAAAAGAGAATCAACTGTATGGGAAAACATATTTGCCAATGATACATCAGACAAGGGTTTGATCTCCAAAATATATAAAGAACTCACACAACTCCACTCTAAGAAGACAAGCAACCCAGTTAAAAAATGGGAGAGATGCAAATTAAAACCACAATGAGATACCACCTCACACCAGTCAGAATGGCCATCATAAACAAAGCAACAGATAACTGTTGGAGGGGATGTGGAGAAAAGGGAACCCTACTACACTGTTAGTGGGAATGCAGACTGGTGAAGCTACTGTGGAAAACAGTGTGGAACTTCCTCAGAAAACTAAAAATGGAACTGCCTTTTTTACCCAGCAATTTCACTACTGGGATTATACCCTAAGAGGCCTGAATCACCAATTCAAAGGAACCTATGCACTCCAATGTTCATAGCCGCACAATTCACAATAGCCAAGTGCTGGAAGCAACCTAAGTGCCCATCAGCAAATGAGTGGATAAAGAAACTATGGTACATTTACACAATGGAATTCTATGCAGCATAGAGAAAGGAGGATCTTATACCCTTTGAAACAACTAGATGGAACTGGAGAGCATTATGCTCAGCAAAATAAGCCAGGCAGTGAGGGAAAAATACCATATGATCTCACCTTTAACTGGAACATAATCAACAAAAGAAAAAAGCAAGCAAAATATAACCAGAGACATTGAAATTAAGAACAATCTATTAATAGCCAGAGGGGAGGGGGGAGGGGACTGTGGGGAGAAGGGTTTTCAGGAACTACTAGAAAGGACACATAGACAAATCTAAGGGGGAGGGTTGAAGCAAGGGAGGGAGGTGAGTTTGGATGGGGTGGAGAGGAGTGGAGGGGAGAAAATGCAGACAATTGTAATTGAACAACAATAAAGTAATTTAAAAAAAATAAAAATAAGTTCTAAGAGTTTGACCTAAATTCTCCAGATACAATGGAGGATGATCATAAAATAACCAAAATTAAAATTTAATTCCCAAATTTGAAAACAGAAATTCAACAATAGAAAAAACCCAATCAATCCAATTAGAAAATGGACAAAACATATTAACACGCATTTCACCAAAGAGGATATACAGATGGCAAGGGGAAAAAATGCCATCAGGGAAATGAAAATTAAAACTGCAATTAGATATCACTAAACTCTTAACAGAAGAGCTAAAATTAAAAAATATTGATAACATCAAAATGCTAACAAAGATGTGGAGAAACTGAATCACTCATACATTCCTGGAAGGAATGTAAAATGGTACAGCCACTCTGGAAAACAATTTGGCAGTCTCTTAAATAAATTTTTTTTATTAATTTTTTTTTGTTTAATTACAGTTATTTGCAGCCTCTCCCCTCCCCCCTCCCTTCCCCTCCCGTCCCACCCACCCAACCTCCCTCCTCCCCCTTAGTTCTGTCCATGTGTCCTC
>PVJI01023628.1:0-23235 GCA_004026765.1 Micronycteris hirsuta
CTATACCTATATCTAAATATCTATACTGGGCAATGAAAAAAATGTGATCATATTTCTTACTAGAGTGGCCTAGACTAGAACATCACTGCCAGGCCCTGCTAGCCCTGGAATACTGCAGAAAGAGACCAAGCCAGATGTTCAAGGCCTTTTTTGGCCTCACGTACCCAGAGGCCTGGGATTAGGCGACCACCTCCTCATTGGCCCCGTCTCTCCTTGGCGAGAGGACATACTAGGGCCCCTGGATGGGAAGAAGTGTGATGAGAAACATCCCGGACGACTCTAAGTATATATCTCGCCGTGTAAATGTGGCGGCTCCCCAACGCTTGGGGGCTCACATAAGCTTCTGAGATGTACAGACTGGAAGACGAGAGCCCAGTCTAACTCGGAAGACCTGCTGAGGCAGAATGGGAAAAGCAGAAGTTGCCAGGAAGTGGTCCACAGCCTTCTGGAACATGCGCACTGTCGAGCAAGCTTCGGGGATGGGCAGGAACAAGCTCTTGTCTTTGGCAAAAGCATGAAACCCAAGCAAGACTGGCTGGAAGAGTGGAGGTGCTAGGGACAGACCTTCCTGGCAGGTCGGAGTCACGAGACTGTGCCAGGAGGCCACTGGAGAAAGAACGAGGGACTAGGAAGGGGTGGTCCCTCCCAGGTGCCTCAGAGCAGGCACCTCTGCCAGCCGCAAGTCACGTTAGAGAAAGACAGGTGTGCAAGGCCGGTCATTCATTGTAGGAAAGCCTCACAAATTGCTGAGCATTAGAGAATAGCTTCCAGAATTCTCAGAGAGGAGGAATGTCACACAGCGTGCTCCTGCGCGGTGTCTAGTGGTGATGGCACTGGGCTGAGGGGCGCCCTGGGTGAGAGGCGCTTTGAATCGGGGTTGTAGGAAGGCTGCACGGAGGTTGGCACGTTTTGCTGTGGGAAAAAATTGTACAGCGTCACGTAGCACCCTGTCTTGAATATACCCACATACAGCACGTTTAATTTACTTGGAATGATTTTACCCAAGGTTTCAGAATGATTTGTGCTTGGTGATGGCTGTGTAAACCGAGAAGTAATTCAAAAGGGTATCATGCCCAAGGTGTGGGAGCATTCAGATTGGGATTCTGGTGTTCAGCAGAGGCTCCTGCTTTCAAAGCTTAGAGAAAGGGTACCTTCTTTCCCCACTGATAAGAGACCCTTCCCCTTCCCTCATTTTCCTCCCTCCTCCCTGGTACTCCACACCCCTTTCCAGGGCTCCCCATCTCCCTGGCTTTCAATACCCTATGAAAAGGGTAGGAAAATTAACAAAGAAAAACTGCACGAAGAGAAGGCGTGGGTTCAGATGTTGAGTCTATTCTAGGCTGCTTCTCAGGCCCAGTCCTCAACCATTAGTAACTTCCGTTTGCTCCTATCTGGGGACAATGGGAAAGGATCCAGCCTGTCTCCGATTCATCACCCAGCTCCGTGTGAGAGAGCAAAGGAGACCTGCATGGTATTTGCCATGTTATTATCGTGTTTATCATCCCCGGCGACACTGCTCAGTAGCAGCCATTTCTCATGAGTATTTCCACAAGCACTTCTGAGCACCTGCGTTGGCCAGCGCTGCGCCGGGGAGGGGTCCGAGCAGGAGGGAGACCAGAGCCGTGCCCCCAGGGGGCGTCAGTTGTGCTGAGGACGGCATGGAAACAGAGACAAAGAATAAAGGACAGCTAGGATGAGCTCAAGGGCACGTCCGAAATGGAATTTCACTGCTATGGTTGCTTTAAATGGGATGCATTTTGCATGTTAAAAATGTGTGTGAAGGAAAAAAAAAACTTTCTGAGACCCTTGGGTGGGGGGGGGTCTCAGGTTCCACAATGTGGACTTGAATCAGCAGAACTTGCAAGAAGGCAAGTTATTACATGGCTGGAGGAACCCACACTGGCAACACAGTGCTTCTTTTTAAAAAGAGTTTTTCGAAAGTGTGAGACAGGCATGCCTAGGATTGGGCAAAGCAGGATCCCTAATCCATGGTTTGTGTCTGAGGTCCCCAAGTTCTGCCCTGGGCTGCCCCAGGGCGCCGCAGTAAACACAAGCGTGCCACAGAGTATCTTAAAATTTCCAAAGTTAACACAGTGACATTTGTCAGGCACTGTGCTCTCAGGTTGTTTGCACCTGGCCACGCGTTAACGGAACTGTCAGGTATTTATTTTAGGGCAGGGGTCGCTACTGAGACGGTGAGGAAGCCTTAAACTAAGAATGTTTGGCAACCTCTTGTGGGTTTAGGGAGACGCCAGCACGTACCCAATCTGAGGGACACATGGCAAAACGCCGGCTCACAGACAGCCCTCCTGCATGTCCGCGCTCAGTCTTGTCACTGGCCGGCTCCTTTGAACTTGCCGTTGCTGTGTTTTGACAAAGTAACTAGCATGTGTGCACATGTGTCCCCTTGTTTCACTGCACAGCCATGACCCCTGACTTTGGGGCTGAGGGAGAGCCGGTGTGCTCAGTGGCTCTGGCAAAGACTGCGAGTTGCCACCCCTGGAGCAGGTCTGCGAACGGACACACAAAGGTTGGCAGAGTCTCCTTCGATACCATCTGATAGCGGTGCCCGTGCCCCTTCCTCCTGGGCCCTGTCCGTTACTCTCTGCTGGCTGCCAGCGTGATCTCAGCTGACCCCTTCCTCCCGCCTGTCGGCTTGCCTCTGCTGGCCCCAAACTGGCCTGAACGTCCCCCTCTGTGCCCCCTCCCAGGACTGCGGATTCTGCCTTCGTTCGACTGTTGCCCTCAACTGCCATCGGAATGTTCCCTCGCTAAAATTCTCAGCAGTTGAGACCTTGGTTCTGCAGCCAGTTGGACTCTCAGGAAGCCTCAAAAACTTGGTCCAGACCCGTGGGGAACTAGCAGCTGGCACACTGGAAACGCTCAGTGAATGATGAGATGCATCGATCTAGTGACTCCATTCCCGGCATGGGTTCTGAGCCAGTCATGGCTGCACTTAAGATCTCCTTGTCACCACTGATCATTTTCTAGGGGCTCTCCCCGACTTAGCTGAAAAAAACGTGATGTGGGCGCCTTGGCAGGCCCTGGAGACATTTGTGGCTGGGGGACATTGGCCGCCTCGTATAGCTCCTCTGGTCCCCCTTCGGTTTTTGTGTCTGTCTGCCCAGACAGATGGCCAAGGGCACGCAGCCCACAGAGGCGGGGCAGGGCTGTTTGGAAGGGATGTGCTGCATATGATCATCTTTTCCCTTTCCGTGGCTACAGGGAGAGGAGACCTGATGTCTCCACTTCCCACCGTGGCTGCTGTGCTGTTTGTTGTCCCTGTGACTCACCGAGTACGCGCAGGGGCTGGACGGGGCTGCGGGAGAGGCGGCCCCTGCCTTCCACACACCCTGACTCCTCAGCGTCCCCACGCACCCTCTGTTAGCCCTGAGGGTATTTTAAAGACAGAAAGAGGCCCTCGTCTGTTCCATTTTTTGGAATACCTTGAATGTTAAAAAAAAAAAAAAAATTGAACAAGAAAAATACCAAAAATCTGTACAAAAATCTTAAGTGGTATATTCTATTTAACAGCCTAATAAATGAATGCTCTTTCACACAAAGGAGTGCAACGGCTAGGCAGCCCCTCGCGTGGAGAGGAGGCTCAGTGCCCACAGTCCGAGGCCCTTTGGGAGTGAAGTTCAGAGCCCGTGACCATCCCCTCCATGTTCGGTCAGGGCGCCTTTTGTAGGTTTTTTGCCAGAATGCCCAGAGTCCTGCGCTCCTCTGGGACCAAACTGTGCCCTTGGGCAGGGAATGGTGCCCTTGGGCTATCCTGGCCTACAGTGGGAATGGTCTCCTTGCTGAGGATGAGGAGCCGGGAAAGGGATATGCTCAGGACACAGCCCCCCTGCTCCCCCGGATTGGGTCCCCAGGCCCTCGTTACAGCGCACGCGAAGGAGCCCCTCCAAATCCCTTCCCTCAGCCTGTGCCGCTTCAGACCTGAGCACCGTCCTCAGGGCCAACTTCCCGCTGGTTCCTTCTGTGAAAGTATCAGCTGTTGGTTCGCTGCCTGACAGGACCATGTTGGCCAGGCCTTGTGCTGAGAGCTGCAGATACAAAGATTATCCACAGGGGCTGTCCTGGAGGGGCCGACAGCTGACTTGAGGACTGGGCACCGTCCGTGAATCACGGCTGTAATGAAGTGAGCACTCTGCTCTGGTTATGGCAGAATCACGGAGAAAGTCCTCCCCTACCCCAGTCCCTAGGGCCCAAGTTTCTGAGAGGTTCTGTACCAGAAGGAGACTGAGTCAAGTCCTGGCTAAGAAAGGATAGCCAGGCCAGGACTGGGTGATGAGCAGTCCATGCAGTGGGGGCACCCAGCTTGGGCAAAGCTACCCAAGGAGTGATGGAGCCAGGGTGGGGACTCCGGCGGCCCTGAGTATCAGGGAACCAGAGAGAGAGGTGGGCATGCAGAGGGCGTGCAGGCGGTAGCGGGTGTTGTCCTCTGGAGACGAGTGAGCAGCAGGTCAGCGAGGGGGGCAGACTGGTGTCCAGGTGAAATTGTTCTTAAAAAAAAAATTGAAGTGCATTGATTTATAATATATAAATATCAGGTTTGCCACATTATAACCGATATCCGTACACACTATGGTGTGCTCATTGGGTGGAATTCTGTGGTTGCGCTCTGCATGGTACAGATCTAAGTAAATGCCAGAATACTTGGAAGCACACAGGCCACTGCAGTGGACCAGGCAGGAGGTGAAACCCTAAGTGCAGGAAAGTGGGAGGAGGGGTTGAGTGGAAGAGATAGATGATTGCAAGTTAGGGATGGCCTCGTGGATGCCACCGCCTAGGAAAGGAATAGAGTTGGGGGGTGGGGGTGACCATTGCTTTTTAGGAGAAGCAAATAGGGCTTTGGAATACAATAGGGAACTGGGTGTTGAGAGAGCAGGTCTGGGAGCCTGGGAAGGGCTAACCCGGAGGAGGGGCAGATGAGGTGTCTTGTGGCCTCAGGGGAAATGGAAGGTAATTTTATTCGTTAGAAATGTATACTGTTAAACCTGGGGGTGATTTCCTCCCCCCAGGATTTTTAGTAGGAAGGGCATCATGCAGTACCTTATCATTTTGCCACATATCATTTTCCCTTAATATTTCTTTCCTTTTTTTTTTTTTTCCTTTTCTTTGTGCGGGGGGTTGCTGAGGGCCTGGAGGCCTTTGTTTCTCCACTGGTCCGCAGGGCGGCGGCCACTCTCTGGGCCCTTGGCCAAATCTGCCTCCCTCTGCTCCTGCTTCTTTCTTCTTGCGCTAGAGCAGCTGCCTGTCCCCAGACTACTTCATGTGCATGATTTAGTCAAGGCGCCGGCAGCCCCAGCCCGGCCGCTCCTGCCGCAGGCCAGGAAGCCAGGCGGGCCGTCACGCGTGCCCTTGCGCAGCTGGCCGCCCCACTGCTGAAGCACTAGCCGCGCCTCATTTGTCCCTGTTGCTGGAGGTTACCCTCCTCTGCTGCGTGGCCACCATCTCTCGCTCCTTGGGGCCTGGGGAAGCCGGGAGTCAGGCGGGCGGGGAGCTGGGCACCCCCAGGAGGTCGGGTTCCCCTGAGGTGTCTCCCAGGTCGCAACGGGCCAGGCGCGCCCCTGCGGCTGCTGTCGCCACAGATTCCTGTGGCGGCCGGGATCACCTCATTCCTACCCAGGGGCACTCCCCCTTCCACTTCGTATTTCTTGAGTACCGTTCTCTGTCCGAGCTACTATTCTTCCAGACGTCCTTTAGGGTTTCATTTACCTGCCTATCTAGTATGTATGATTCCAGGGGTTTTCAAACTGCAATGGGTAAAAGAGCGTTCAGTAAAAGGTTCCCTGGTATCCCGGGCCTCTGAGCTACGTAATTCTCCTCTCTGGAGGCGACAGATGACCTTATCGTATCCAACTGGTGGTTAGATAATATGGCAGTGCATGAATGTTTCAAAATGTAAATAACTTCCCATTTTGTGTATTTAGATGCTATTTAATTTTGCTGTTATCCGAAGGCTCTTGTGAATATCCTTCTAGTTAAGTTTTTGCGCACACACCTTATTTTCCTAGGGTCAAAATCCTAAAAGTGAAATTCCTGGGTCAGAAGGTAGTACCAATTTTTAAAAAGCCTTTCAATAGCAGATCTCGCCTCCAAGGAAATTGATGCCAATCGGCACTCCCACAGTAAAGCATGAGGGGGCTCCTGCCTCTGTCTAGCCCTCCACCCGTGTTATTAAAACTTGCTTCCTTCAACTGTGCCTCTAATCTGCACTCCAACCTGTATCCCCAGATGCCATTTGTTTGGGGAGAAACAAATGGCATTTGGACCCTGGGGGCCTGCCTATAGTTGGGGCCTAGGTATTGAGGGGCCTCTGAGTGCCTGGGAGGGGCTGGCCTGGCCACAGAGCAAAGATGAAGCCTCGCGGTGGGCAAAGTGGCTGTGTTGTCACTGAGTGGGAAGCCCAGGGACAAGGCCCGTCTTCATTTTCAGAAATTCCCTTGCACGAGGGAGGGAGGGCCCCAGGTCATGGAAAGCCTGAGGGTGGGAAGAGAACCAGAACCCGTAGGGCGGGGTGCAGGGGCAGTGGGTACACAGGTTGGATTTTTGTTTGTTCGCTGTTCCCCCTTTCAAGAGGCAGTCCTGGGGGTTCTTTACGGAGGGCTTCTGGAGGCACTGGGACAGGTTCCAGGGGCAACGTGAAGAAAGCTGTGAACCCTCTTAGGTGAGAAGAAAGCAGCTGTCCTTAGGTTTTGCCCCAGGCGCAGTCCTCGGGGTGAGACCATGTGTCCTTGTGCCCTCCGATGTCGGGCTGCGTGGCCCGCCGTTGGCCAAGGGAGGCTCGGGACCGCTTGCAACGTGCGTGCAGCTAAGGGGGGGGGGCAGAGGGACGCCGGGGAGACCTCGGCTGTCCAAGTGAGGCAGGAGGTTCCTCCACACTCCTGAGAAGCCTCTGCATCTGCAGTGCTGCCTCCCGAGGGCGGCTCCTTCTCTTTGGCTTATTTGACTGCTGTAGATGCTAGACTATTTAGAGCTTTTATCCTTAAAAAAAAAAAAAAAAAAGCAAGCTAATTTGTTTGACAATATAGAGTTACTTGTCTCTGGGTTCCAGTTGCTGGAGGTTACCCTTCCTTGTTTCCAGTCTGGTTCCGTGAGTTTGGGAGACCAAAGTGAACCCACTCTGTGCTTTTGCTGTCGTGGCACGTGGTGTTCTCCTCTCTGCGGGCATCTCAGTGTGTCTCTCCTCCTCCTCTGAGGACACCAGCCATTGGGTTGGGGGTCCCCCCTAGTCCAGTGTGACCTCACCGTAACTCATCACATTTGCAAGCATTGTTTCTAAGTGCCACGTTCTGAGGTTCTGGGCAAACATGGTATTTTCAGGGGATGCCACGCAGACCCTTGGAATCTCTCTGCCTGCAGACGCTTCAGACCATCAGTTCATCCCACGTACTTCGTCAGAGCCATTTTTCTCAAGCCGATTGAGGGTGGAATACCTCACCCCAAAACCCTCCCATGACTTCCCGCTGCTCACAGAATAAAGTCCTATCTCTTTGGCTGAGCTTTGGAAGACTTGCCATACTCTGGTCCCAGTGACCTTTTGCAGGGTCCGTTTCTCAGTCTCTTACACCCTCCAATCCCATTTGCAAGGTCTTCTATATTGTTGCATATGATGTAAGTGCCCTCATCTCCTGCCTGGTCCTCTGTCCCTCGCCGAGAGGCAGTCCTTCTCAAAAGCCCACGTCATATTTTGTCTTCCCGGTCTCATGAGGACATTTCCAGCCAGCTGAGGTGCAAGGGCTCATCTCTGCTCACAGACAGACCTGACTCCACGCTCCTCACCACTCAGACTGGAGCGATGCTCTCCTCTGCTGGAACTGAATTTTTACCCCAGGATGTGACTCTGTCTTACACTTCTTTGGGCCCTTAGACTTGAAAATGGTGCATTAACCTGTGTGGCTTCATATGGTAAATGACTGTGGGTGCTGCCGCGGCCGTGAGCACGCACAGGGGTTGCCTGGCCCGTGCAGCCCTCGGGGCGGCCGTGTCTCAGTGCATCAGCGGACCCGCTCGTGCCTACAGCCCTGCGCTGTCTAGAGCAGATGAAGAAGAGCCCCGTGCTAAGATGAAATGAGGGGAAAGGAGAGAATGGCTGCTGCTTTGAGAGTCAATGACAGTGGTCTTTCAAAGGAAGTGCGAACTGACAGAATCACACTGCAGGAAAAGGAATACTCATGGCCGGGTGCCGAGGGGCATGGGGCTCAGTGGGAAGGAAACATTGCAATGAAATCAGGGCAGCCTCCCCGCCCCATCCGCCCTGATGGAGAATTGGTGAGCAGCGTGCTGGCTGGGGAAAGGGCCGGTGGGTAGGTGGAAGAGGAGGCACATGGGAAAGATAGCGGCACCTTTCACTGCTAGCTTTAGGAGGTGCACTGAAAGTAACGGGGATTTTTTAGTCCAAAAATTGTTACGTTTTTGCTAGCTCCTGAAAAGTAGCAGTGATTGACCGTTGACATCTGGCTCTTCAGAGTCTCTTCCAAAGCATTGAGTCTCTCTCAGGGGCACATAGGAACTTGGTGCTTCCGCCAGCAGGTTTCCTCCAAACTTCCTTGTCTTTTGTACTGAGCCCTTTTTGTTTGATGCCTTGGTTGCAACAAAGCCCCATAGGCATTGCCCTTGGTCATGGACGTAGTCCGCCCGAGAAAGAAGAGGAAAGTGTGATGAGTCAGGAGGAATAGCGCGGGCAGATGCCCCAGGTGTGGGCTCCAGGCCGGGCCCACTGACATGGGACATCCTGCATGGCGGGTGCACCAGGGCAGGTTTCCAGAGTTCACATCGTTGACGCCATTGGGGCCCTTTCTTGGTGGATCTCAGCAATACTCCTTCTTGTTGTAGGTTTGGAAACTCGAGCTAAAGACACACCCGAGGGAGCGTGCCTGCCTCTGGAGATGTTCATGGGCAGCTTGTACTGCTAGCTCTGATCCTTGCCTACGCGATTCATAGCTGTACACGTATGGCCTTGCCAGGCTGGGTTCAGGAGATATCTGTTCTTGTAAAAACAGGCAGCCCTTGACGCCAATAAAAACGATAGTTTCTTGGACATCCCATCAAAGGGGTTTGTCAGGCTTCCTCCTGATAAATTGCCAGTGTGGGTATTTCTTGTGTCAACATTCAACACGGGAGGATGGACTTAGTCGACTTTCCTTTGTCTGTAAGCCTTTGGTGCAGCCCGTTTGTTTCTGGGTCCTACCAGCAATTCTGCTCCAGCTGAAACAAAATAAACAACAAAAGCTAAAAGGAACGGCTTGCGTTTGGGTTGGTCTTCCCCATGCACGTAAAGAGTGTGTGTGAGTGTGAGGGGCCCTGAGCGTCAGGAGGGGAGGAGGAGTCCTGTGGAGAAGGATGCACCGTCCCCGACTCTGCTCTTAACAGTGATTTTTTTCGCTCACTCCCTAGGACTCGAATTTTCAGTCCCTCCCTGACAAAAGAAAAATACAAAGAACATGTGACACAAAGTAAAACATGAAAAAAAAATCTTTCAGTGGCTCGGTGTTCTGGCTGATTTCTCAGGAGTAGCCATCAGAGTAAAACAGAACAAAGCCGCGCCCAGGTTGGCTCCACGCCGCCGAGTTGGCCTCGTGGTCCGATGCTGGGAGATTGGAGCAGAAGCAGCCGTTGACATTGTTCTTCTTGCCATGTGCTGTTTCCACTGGGGGGGTGGCGCTGGGTTCGTCCGCCCCAGTCTCACTTCCGCCACATCAAGGATTCTAGGCGTTTGCTCCTGTGTTTCTTTTCCCAACTAAACAGTGAATTCCCTGAAGGAGAGGATGCTGTCCACTTGGCTTTGCCTCTGCCCAGTCAGCTCAATGATGACATGTAAGAACAGCCCGAAGCATTTTTTTTTTGACAGTGGTTTAAAAACAGCAAGGCCCTCTGTAAATGTAGGACGCTGCACGCCTGTTTTCCTCCAGAGCGTGTCAACATTGGATACGAGGTTGCACTAGCACTGGGGTTCCGACTCACCGTGGGGTCGGGACCCAGGGCACCGGGACTGTGAGACTGGAGCCCAGGCGCCGGTGAGAAGGGTGGAGCGGCGGGTAGCGGCCGCGTGGGCATCAGAGACGGAGGGTGAATCCTGTCATGCTGCCGCTGCAACAAACTGCAGCAAGACGAGCGGGTTAGAAGATCACAAGTCTATTCTCTTACTGTTCTGGAGATCAGAAGTTCGAAATGGGTGCCCCTGGGCTAAAATCAAGGTGTTGGCAGGGCTGCGTGCGTTCAGTGGGCTTTAGGGAAGAATACTTTTCGTGGCTTCTCCCATTTCCAGGGGCCCCTCATCCTTTGCCCCATGGCCCCTTTGCTCCATCTTCTAAGCCAGCATCTGCAGTGTGTCCCTTCCGCTGACACTGGCCACTCTGCCCTTCTCTTTCCCTTCTAAGGACACTTGAGATTACCTTGGGCTCGCCCAGATAATTGAGGATAACTTCCCCATCTCAGGGTTACCTGATGAAGCAACCTAAATTCCATCTGCAACTTTAATTCCCCCTTGCCATGGAACGTACCATTCACAGGTTCTGGGGCGTAGGGCAAGGGCATCTCAGGGTCGGGGGAGGCATTATTCTGTGTACTACAGAGGGGCACTTGGAGATTGCAGTGTTCATCCTCATTGTACACTTGAGGGAACTTGGACTCAGATGTCCTATGAATTCCCGCTGGAGGCTGGACCATCTGTACTCTGAACCTTAAGCAAGATTCAGCAGGAGGCTGCCGGCTTTTCTCTTCCTCCAGTTTTTTCTTCTACACTGTGCCTCATAGCTTTAGTGCACCTCTCAGGGAAGGATGCTGAGGGGTGAGTCGGGGCTGGGGGCCACACCTGGCACACGTCCAGACTGAATGCAGAGTGGCCATCTCACGAGCTCAGAGAATGGATTTGACCCATCCATAGGAACCTTGCTGGTTTAGCAGAAGTACTAGCTCTGAGAGGTGCAGCTGCCAAATGTCCACTTGGGGACACTCAGTTCAGTGCCCAGGGGTCCCAAGAGTCTGAAATCCTGGAATTTCTCCCCTTAGAGGCCCGCAAGGGGAGTATGAGGGTGATTCCAGTTTGCTGGTTCACAGTCTGGAGGGTTTCTCAGCCTGGAGACCCTCTTAGAAGACTAGGGCCAGCTTCTGGCACGAGAGGGTTTCAGCTGCGAAGTGTTCTCTGAGGAGATGCTGGTGATTCTGGAATCTGAGCCCACAGCAGCCGATTGCCTGTCACGGTCAGGGTCGGCGTCTCGAGAAGACACAGGAGGACTTAACTGCATGAGATGTTTACTTGGAAAGAGAAGAGCATGACCTGGGGGGCGCGGGCACATGCCCAGGGCAAGGGAGCCATGTTTCATTTATGAGGTTTTTCTTGTGACTCCATTCTGTGCCGCTAGCCAGCCCTTCACCTGCCCTTTGTACCTGGAGGTGGAAACCAACAAGAACCTGGCGTCTGGTCTAGGACCCGAGGGCCCAGGGCCTCCTTGGAAAGTGAATCCCTCCAAACTCCGAGATGCACCGGTCTTGAGGGGAAGATGAGGCAAGGCCGTTGGAACAGCGGGGAGAAGGCGTCCTTGGCCTTTGGAGAAGGCCAACTTGCTCGGTGAAGCAGGCGGAGCCCCTGCCTGTGGCGGGAGTTCCTACCTGGGAAAGTCACCTCAGCGTGGCAATACGGAGTTGTCCTCTGTCCCCAGCCACTGACAGGTGGAGGAAAAACTCGGGCCCCTGGGGTGGCCTTTGGGAAGCGAAGCACGTTTTCTCCCACCCAGATGAGAGGTCAAGTTCTATGGCTGAGCCTTGGGGGAACTGGGATTACCCCGAGCAAGCTCTTTCTCCATTAAAAGAAAGAGTGTTGCAAGACCCATTGTTCTCTGAGGGAGACAGAACTCGGGTCCAAAAGGGCAAAAGGACTTTTGCAGGAAATGTGTGTGAAAACTCTGACGAGTACAGGCTGAAGCGGCCCAGGTGCTGGCCACGGCTGAGGCTGGCGGTCCCAGCGGTGCGGCGGTGGGGGAAGGCGAGGGTTGGGTGAGCAGCTTGCATTTCTGAGGAGACCCAATAGCAAGGAAGAATGGGGTAGGGACACCGTTCTTCAGCCCGAGGGACATTTCTTTTGCAGAAGCGAGCTCTAGTTGAGGACTGATGACTGAGGACGCTTATTGGGCAGGGAGGACGGCGCCCTGCCCCCACAGTCGTGCTGAAGAAGCCTGCGGGCCCCGGAAGACCGGGGCCTGATACACTTTGTCCACACTCGCAGCTGCGGGCAAGGAGGCAGGGCACCTGCCTCTCCCAAGGAAGAGTCAGTTCAGAAGTACAGCAGGTCCTTGCTGCCAGGGCCCCCCAGGCTCCCACAGGCTTTTGGAGCAGGAAGGAAAGGAAAGGGGAAAGTGGTGGAAAGGGGGCCGGAAGGAAGGCAGGGGGCCACTGGCGAGTAGCTGGACTGGATTTCGCCCGTAGCCCCTTGGAGCTCCAGTGCCCTCTGAAACTCCCCCCGAGACTGGGCATCGGCCTCCAGGTACTGTGTTTCGTTTAGATGTTTCTGTCACAGGAGTGCCTGGGTGGGAAGGCTGAGAATGAAGCTCTTCCTTCAGGAACTCGGTTCAGCTGTAGAATGTGAAATGACCCATCCTGGCCCTTTCTTCTTCTCTTGGGACTTCTGACAGCTTCTAAGATGTGCAGACTGGAATAAGAGACTCTAGCGGACACAGAGAGAGAAGAAAAAGAGGCAAGGTCTTTGGGCCTAAAACAAGGCTGTGGGAACAGCCCCCAAGACCCTCTTCCTGGGGGGTGACAGCGGAAGGGCAGTGGGGAGCCCATCCAGAAACGCTCTGTTTCCGGGGAGGGGGTGGACCCTTTGGGGACTGATGAGCTCGCCTAAATACGGCCGGGCTTGTGTTTCTCAGGGGCCCCCTGGTGGCCTCACTGTGTTACTGCCTCTGAGTGAAGGCTGCTTTTTTTGTCGCTGTTGATGTTATTTGTGCAATGGCTGCCATAGGGGCGAGTCTTCCAAGCATGAAGGGTTTGGTTGTGGAGGGTTTAGTTGCAGAACATAATTACTGGCTCAGTCCATGGGTTATGTGAACCGTTCTTTCCAGATCTTGTGGGAATCTTCGTCTGTGCCCTGGGGTGCTAGGGCAGAGGCAGCTGCCGCCTGGCGTCATCTGTTACCACACTTGGGTAGAAGGCACCCTCTGGAGGGCCCCTTGCGTTGACCACAAGTGCGTAAAAGAAACATCTCTCTGGAGTTTGTCAGCCTTGGCTTCCAGTGGTGGCATCTTGGTGTCAAGAAGCTTCGATTGATTGCAATGCTTAGCCACGTTGGCACGTAGATCATCGATTTTCTTCTCCCGGGGCTCCAGTATTGAGGCCGATTTGGTGTGGATGCTGCTTTCTCCATTGCTCGACTTGCCGCCAGGTGGCTCATGGCTGCTTTCATCTTTGGTTTTGTGACAGGTCGTATTACTTTTTCTGTGGTAACTTCTTCAGCTGTCTGTTCTGAAATGTCCAAGGAAGGAGTGGTATCATCGGACTCAGGTTCTTCCTCTGTAATCAGTCCAGAGCATGCATAATATTGTGGGCCGGCAGGCAGTGGGGATGATTGTTGAGGACTGGGGGACCATTTGGTGGGACCTTTTTTTTTTTTTTTTTTGGTGAACTCAGCCATTCTGTGTCTTTTGGCATGATTCTTTTTTAGTCATCCTCTGTTTGCGAAGCTGGTGGCCTGCTGTGTGGTCTTTTGCATGTCTTCGATGTTGCAGCTGCTATATCCGGTGTAATGCCGCATGAGTTGAGAATTGACCATGGTTCTTCTGTAAATGAGGACCGTCCCACTCTCTTTAGCTTTCACTGAATGGCGGCACATAGTTTTGTTTCTGGGAGTCCTCCTGGTATTGGACGCCCTTGTCTATAGTTCTTCACAGTTGAACGAGTTTCAGACGCATGGTGCGAAGCAGCCGACGCGAGCTTTGCAAATTCTGATGGTGCTACTTTAGCAGCTTCAGGATGGCGAGTTGCTTTCGCATATGGAAACCATTCTGGTCCTATTTGCTGCTCCTTGTGTTTCCAAGCCTTGAAGAATTTTGGCGTTTCATCAATCACTCCAGGAGCCAAACTTTTTGAGAAATGTATTTATGGTGATTAGCGATGTCGTCGGTTCCATCTTTGCAATCACGCGGACCTGTACCATCAGAGACATGCCACTCCGTGAACATGTGTTGCCAGTAAGTCAGCTGACACTTGGTGTCCCTAGTTGCACGCTGCAGCTGGGCGATGGAAGTTGCTGTACCGGAAGAGGTACATGCATGTTAATGCATGACTCTTAATTCTGACAACTGCCTCAAACGCATTTCACCTGTTGTCAGCTGCTCGAGTGTGAGAATTATCTCGTGTGCCAGGTATAGAGCAACTGGGATGTGAGTAGCTGCGTGATAAAGCCAAGACAGTGTGCGGCATCACCAGGAACTGGTACCACTGAGCCGGACAGTGTTCCATACCCAGGTGGTAGCCGTGCCGTCTCCTTCCCGTCTGGTGTCTTTAGACGAGTGCCCATTCTGAAGTGCTTTCAGAAGCCGGGAACAACACTGCACGCATAGTGTGGGTGGCATGTCCCTTTCCGCACGCCGTTATTGTAGAGCAGACGGCGTGATGGGGCGTGGCCCTTGGAGACAGGCTGCTGCCCCAGTCAGCTTTAGGGTTCAGACGGGTTCGGGGTCTGATATCAGTGGTTAGTCACTGTCTGTTGTTCCAAGACAGGATCTTGAGCAGAGAAAGTCCTGTGGGCCCTGGAGCCTGCAAAGGCATGTGGGTGGAGTCAGGCATTTCAGACTCCCAATGGGAGTGTCGCCGCACCCTTGTTCCGTGACCAGCAAAGCTGAGACGTACAGGGGGGCTTCTGTGTCCCTGTCATGAGCTGATAAATGGCGGGGGAGGGGCTCAGAGCTACGCCTTTCCATTCCAGTTCCTCGTCTGTGTACTCCACGGAGCCCTGGTCCCTAAAATGAAAGCATCCATAGGGGTGTTTGCTTTTAAGGGTCAATACCGTGGTGCCTTGGGCTTTTCCTCATTCTTCAGGGCACCTTTGCAAGTACACAGAATGAGGGAACGTTTAAAAGAAGGCAGTTCTCCAGACTTCTCTAGGAATCGTTTTAAAATGACTCAAAGGATCCAGAAATCCCAGAAATCCTCAGTCTGCACCCACTGAACGGACCCACCCTTCCTGAAGAAGGGACATCAAACTGAATTATTTCTTCCCTAATTCCATATTGTGACTTAGTGACTAATGTCCATAGTATTGTTTTCTACTCCTCAAATGCACGGTCGGTTATATTATTAGTTTAGTAGGTTTCTGTGGGCTGAACTTGGACCCTTACCACAACCGACTACATTATTTCTTCCGGAAGTGTGCTTTGAGTTCCTTATGCAATAAACAGACATTTGTTTAGAACTCAGTCTGGTTTTTGGTGGGAAATGTCTTATGTGCTGGTATTAAATTTCTGAAAATTTTCTCTCTGGCATACACGTTGGTAAAAATGTGGTATTTTTTTTTATTATTTTTGTCTAAAAGTTTAGCTCCTACAACAGTATGTACTAGTGAAGAAGGCAGGTGTGGCATTTATATAACAGGAGGGATGATTAAGAAATGCAGAGCCAGAGAACTGGACATCTTTTTCCGTCCTCATCCCAGGAAGGAGAGACCTGTATATTAATGTTTATTTCCTTGTCCTAAGATTTTTTTTAAATTCATGATTATTGGCACGCACGTCCTCGGGAACGCCAAGGGCCTTGAATGAACCTGGGCCTGTTAGTGGCAGGTAGAATAAATCTATTTCAGCAAGTGACAGCTCACGCTCCAAGGCTTGGTGTCGCTGAGGCCTGAGGCTGACGATGGCTGATGTCTGAGTGGCCTGCTGAGGGGCTGCAGCGGGGCTTTGAAGAAGGCTTGATGGCAGCCAAGGACATTGGACTTTCCTTCACGACCGGGAAAGCAGGTTGGGGTTACATGGCAAGGCCAGTGTCCCATTGGCTGGGTGCCCGTGTTTGGCCACAGGTCTAGAAAATCCCACAGGCTCGTGTAAGACTTGACAGACCTCTCCAAAATTCCAGGGGTCTTTTATGTGCTTGATGGGTCTGGGCCATTAGATTCTTCCTGCCCCCAAGTCCCAGCCCTCAGACCCCTTGGGCTCTTTTCAGTGCCTCCTCCCCATCCTGCCTACGTCTTTGGTGTGCCCAGGAGTTCACATCATCGCTCTGGCCCAGGGTCTTAGCTGACGTCCACCTTTTTCTTTTCTTTTTAGAACACTAACCAGGGATTTAATAGAAACACAAGCAGCATAAAAAAAAGGTAAAACTATACGTAAGCCCAAACCAGAAGGCCAGTGGTCAGATCAAAGGGTAGAATTTTGGGTCTTTCGACTCGGCCATCCCCCACGTAAACACCAACAAAGATGGTGAGTCAGGAACACAAGAAACAAAGATCCGGATGATGCTACGGGAAGAGAGCTGGGAGGGTGTGTCTGTGTCGTTCAGGGAACAGGTGAGGAAGATGCCAGGGTCAGAGCACACCTTGGGCTCGGAGGGCCTCGGCTGATGGGAGAGAGACCTTGGCTGCTTTGCCCGCCACCGGGCCAATTCTGAGCAGGCCGTGGGTTCAGCCTGACTTTGCAGCCCTGCCTGGATTATCCCCCATCTTCGCCCTGCTTGCCTGTTCTCTTCATGCTTTTCTCCTGGGAGCTCTCAGTACAATACTTACACGCAAATCTTTGCGTCTGGGGAACCTAGCCCAAGTCATGGGCTCTTCTTGAACCTCAGCCACAGCAGAGGGGGTGCTAATGCTTAGACCCTGCTTGTGTGCTAGTGCACACATAGAAGAATTCAGCAATTAGGACAGTCTTTTGTGAAAAAGTCCTTTTAAGAGACACCCAGACAAAAAGGAGACGGTGACGCCGCAGAGGCAGAGGTTGGAGGTACGTGACCATAGTCCAAGGAATGTCCACAGATGGCAGAATCTGGAAGAGGCGAAGAAATGTACTAGGGGTTAAGCTGGTTGTTAACCCAGCTTTACTGGACGAGTACAGCCCCTGAGTAAACACAGCACCTTGCCTCTTGCTGAGCCTAGATTTGGCTGAAAATCCTGAAACGTGTATTTTAGCCCCGTGACTCCAAAGTGATGAAAGCACTTCCTGCTTTTATTTGTTTATTCAGACAATAAATATTTCCTGCCCGCCAACTGGATGCCAGGTCTGTTCATGTCCTGCGGCAGCTGGAAGAAGTCACCACCCTGGTTGACGGGACTGGTCGTGGGAGCATGTCCTGATAGCCCTTTGAGGCTGGCTGCCTGGGTTCCTTACTCAGCCTTTGCTGGCATGGCTGGCCCGGGGCCCCAGTTTTCTCTGCGGTGTTTGGCTGCCTGGGCGGAGTATTATCTAAAAGTTTTTGGTCTTATTAGGGTGTCCCCTCCTGCTTCTTTGGCTAGAGAGAGTAGGTTTTTTGGTTGGGGCTTTTATTACTAGAAGTTGGCACATGTATAGGGCGGGAGAGATCAGCGGCAGGATGGCTGTTCTCTACAAAGTGGGGCAGCTCAGTTCGGGCAGCCTCTCTCGCAGCCACCATTGCAGTTTTCTCCAGGGGCCTTCAACCACCCTTCCCAGGCCCCCTCAGGCCTGCACTTACAGTGGGCCCCCACACTAGCCCTGGTATACACCACCACCCCTTGTGTGATTCTTAAATGTACCCACACCGTTGTGATCCCCGTACCGAACACCCTTCAGTTGCTGGTTCAAGTGCTCCATCAGTGTCTCGCCAGCAAGCTGACCAGTCATCACGTGACTGTATTCTGGCCAAGGAGACATTGGCAAAGTGTCACGTGGAATCTTCCGTGACCTTTCCTAAAGAATTAGTCTCCTTCCTTGGCCCTGTTTTCATTATCCTGCCTAAGATGGGATGTTGGTGTCTATCTTGGACGAGGAAGACAAGGGCCACCCCCTGGGATGGCAGTGTCCTGAGGCGGAAGGAGGATTTTGTGGAGAAGGCTGTGCCGTTCCACTCCAGAGCGATGTCAGCACTTTCTGGCTCTGTGGTATTAGCAGAAGTGCTTAATCTTTTTGAATCTTGATTTTCTTATCTGTGCAGTGGGTTTCAGTACTGGTTACTCCACGGGCTTCTTTAGAAGAGAAAATGAGACAATTTACATACAAGGGCCTAGTAAATGCATGCAAACAAAAGGAATTCCTATTGTGAATTTACCTTTAATGGAAACTCCCAACTTTTGTACTCCTGCAGTGAACACGTATGGCCTATATTTACTTCCACCAAGGGAATAATAACACCTTAGATTTGCAGTTTGCAGAGCACTTTGGCATTTATTATCATATTTAATCCATGCAACACTTCTGCGAGGAAGGAGATAGCTCGGCAAGACTGTTCTTTTTTTTATTGGAAAAGGAAGAGCCACAGAGAAGGAAACGACTTGCAGGATGCTACTTACCTAACTAGTTAACTCACGAGTGACAGAATCAGGCCTAGAATCGTTCCCCTGCCTCCGCAGGAGAGATCTAAGGCAATTGAACATCCTTATTGAGAAACCCTGTTTTCTATTTAAATTATTTAAAAATGTCCTGTGGTAAATATCAAGCCTCAGATCAATTGTATCAGGGGCAAGTGTGCAAATTGTTCCCGGCAGGAACTTGTTGCACAACCAACACAGGTAACGGGAGGACGTCTCCAGACGTGGGTGAAGTTCACAATTACAAAAAAATTAGGAGAACCCCTCCGAATCTGTCGTGCTTGGTCTAACGCAGCCGCGTGGCTGTAATAATTTTTCTTTCTAGCGGGGAACGTGAGGAAAAACAAACTAGAGAAAGCAGTGCTGGCACTTGCAGCTGTACAGGAATGTCCACGTCTCTTGACAGTATGATGCCCGTTTTGGAGACCACAGAGAGAAGCGGGCACCTGAGCTGGCCAGACAGTCAAGCAGACCACAGGTCGATACCCTGGAGCGGGGCACTGTTACAAAGATGCTTCCCAGTCAGTTGTGGATGAAAGACTAGGATGAAATGGTGACCGGCCAGTAGTTGAAAATGAGAGGGAGAGGGTTTTAGGTAGCACATGACTGTCTGTCCTCGGCGGTGGAAAGAGATGACGACTCATTAAAGTGGACGAGGCTGGCATTGAGATCCGCCAGGGCCTGAGTTAGGGAGAGCTTGCTGCTGATTGTAAGGCCACTGGAGCTGGCTGGAGAGCAAAGTCCTGACCTCCTGCAGCCAAGGGCAGATGGGACCACGATGTGGGGGTGTCGATCTGGTGGCGGTCCTGGCCACCTGTGTTTCTCTGCTCCACCCCCTCTCCTACGCTACTCAGTGACTCCCGTGTCCTAGCTCTACTTCCCTCAGATTTCTGACTCAGTCTCCCCTTCATACCCTCTCCTTGCCCACAGCACAGTTACCCCTTACCCTCACCGCAAGCATGCACTCGCTCCCTGTGTCTCGGAGCAGGAGCCACAAGATGGCAAATCCCTCAGCATGACATACCAAACCTACAAGCCACCTGCCTTCCGTTCCTGCTCCTCCGTCTGAGCCAAAAGTTGTAAATATAGATAAACTAGTCTTTTATAGAGTGTTTCCTGCCTTCTTTTAAGAAAAATCCTTCCTTATCAGCTAATCATCTCTTAATTTTCTTCCTGAAGCCCTGAAATTTTCTTCCTGATGTTTAAAGTCTTCGATCTTCCTTGAGTCGATTTTTGCATATTTTGTGAGATAGGATTCCAATTTTATATTTGTGGCGTGAAGTCTGGTTTTCTATCTAGTTCTTTTTACTGAATTACCTCTGTCATCACTGGTCAACCATGTCCTCTCTGCCATCGCCAACGTTCTGTCCCAGGAGAGTCCGTGTCTGGGCTCTCTCCTTATTCCACCAGTAATTTTATGGTCCGCAAGGATTACTATTATTGATAAAGTTGGGTAATTTTTGCCCTCTTTAGAGGAGTCGGGGTTTTAAATATTTTTGTCTTTTGGAGAACTTGACCTGAAGCGTTAGCAATAAGGAAACACCATGAACAGCGGAGAAAGAAGGAGCAGAGAAGGGGCCTGGGCCATTTTGTAGAGCAGGCTGAGCCATGGCCATTGCACACGTATAGTTGTAGCAACCCTGAATAAGTGACTCTATTGAGACCGTATGGTTGGTTAGATGTTGGTTAGAATATTTATGAGCAGAATTCTCCTTGGTGGCATTAATTGCACATACGGCTATTATTTGCAGGGTTCTAGGAGTCGGGCACACTAGTAATCACTCAGGGGAGCTATATTGTGGACCTAGGGTGATTACCTTTAGTAAGGTCTAGGTGTAGAAAGTGATTATCCTTAGTGCAGACATGGTAAGGCAAGTCAGAAGTTTACAGTGTTAAATCAGGAACGAGGAGAAGTATGATAAAGAAGAGGGTAGCAGATAGAAACATCTTGTTCTAATCATCTTGGGGGAAAACTGTCTTTGTCATGAGGTTATCAGCTTGTTCTGAATATCTTGAGTTAGAAGTCTACTTCTGGACTATTCTGGAAGTTTTTGGCTTTCTGTAAATCCCTGTTGATGATCTTTGTTTGTTCTTCAAGAGACTGCATATCAACGGAGTCATGCGATATTTGTCCTGTGTCTGGCTTATCATCAAGTATAAAGCTCTCAAGGCCCGTCCGTGTTGTATCATGGCACATACCAGAATTTCATTGCTTTCAATGCCCGGATAAGAAGCAGCCTGTGTTTTGACAAGCGCTCCAGGCTGTTCTGATGCCTATTCAAGTTTGAGAACCACTGACCTAGAGCAACGCCTCTCAAATTTTACTGTACATCAGAACCACTTGGGGATTTGTTAAAATGCAGGTTCCGTTTTATTGACTGAACTATTAGCCGATTCATTAGTGGGGCCCAAGCTTTGGTGTATCAAACAAGGTCTGAGTGGATAGGGTTGAAAAACCACTGTCTTGGGCCGTCGCCGCTGTGCCCAGCTCCCCCTGAAATGGCCAGCGTAAGGGTCAGCATCATTATGGGGTGGAGTCAGGCAGAGGCTGGGATCTGTTGCTGCCTCACGGACAAGGAGACGTGGACCTGGAGACTCTGTGTTCTCTGACTCTCCTCTCTAGCTGGGAGATGATATGAGCCTCCCAGGGCACCTGGATGGGAAGGGCTGAAATCTGGGGACATTGTGGGAGCACAGTGTTAATTACTGCGCTCTCGATGACAACCTGATCCACCCTCAGTCCCTGCCTTGAGGCTTTCTGCACTGCATGGCTGGGAAAGAGCCAGCTAGCGCTGGAAGGAAGGGGGTGAGGTAAGGCTGGCGGGCACCGGCAGGCCTCGGGGACAGGCTGGGGCAGGCCAGTGCCATCACATCAGGGGCCCCGAGCCAGCACTTCGTCCTCCTTCCTGATTAAATCGGAAGTGGCGCAGGAGAGCAGGGAGTGAGGGAAGGATGGGGCCCGACAGCTTCATTGACATGATGCCAGACTGGCATTTCCAAAGCAACGGTAAGCGCCTCTGAGTGAGTCTTACCACAAAATACCCGCAACCCGGGACTGTGGCACCTGTGGAGATTCCCACAGAAGAAATCGCCGCATACAACCACAAGCTGTTGTAGTCCAAGCCCTCAGGTGACGTGAGCAGCTGCGTGTGCGTGGTCTGCGAGGAGAAAGAACAGAGACCGTTGGGGACATTTTTTAGGGCCTTGTCTGTTTTGTTAGTAGAGTGTCTACTGCATGGGAAAGAAAAGGAGCGAAACGCACAATAAGGAAATTATCGTTCATATGATGAAATACTTTGAAGCCATTGAAAATGTTATTTAAAACAATGTTAATGAGATTGAAAACATGGCCATGATGAATAAGAGGAAAAGGGCTGAAATAACACACATGTGCATGTATGTACACAAGCATGCATGTACATGTATGCAGTGTTCCACATAAAATTTTAAACTGCATTAAAGAAAAATGATAGAAAATACAGTAAAAATAACAAGGGTCATCATTGGGTAGTAGGAGAGCAGTGGCTGCTAATTTTCTTACTTACCGTGTTTGTATTTTCTACTTTTCTGCATTGTTTATAGTGAGCATCCTGTATTTACTAATAAACAGAATTTTAAAACAATATTGTAGGGAAATGTTAAAAAACTTAAAAAATACCAAATCTAATCTATTTTTCATCTGGTTAAAATTGGTTTTAGTGCTCAGTGAGATGGTAAACATTCAGCTGTCACACAACCCTTGTAAAGGTCTGCCCGACACCCCGAGAGTCAGCCACGGTCTCGGACGCAGCCTCGGCGACCCGCCCCGATCTGGCTCCGCGGTCCCTCCCGCATCTTCCTCTCTGCTTCTTGCCTTTCCTTTGCTCCAGTCCCGGGCCAGGACTGCGTGGTGTGCGTCCTACCCAGGCGTTCTCTTGCCCCAGGGCCCCAGCACTGGCTGCACCCTCGGCCCGCGGTGCTTCCCACAGACCTCTGCACCTTCATTTAGTTCGGTTTTTCCCTCCAAACCGCCTTCACACTGAAGCCTTTCCGGGAGACAACACTTAAGATCCCTCAGTTCCTGTAACATTTTACATGCCCCTTGCTACTTTCATTTTTCTCATTAGCATATGTTGCTATTTAACAACCTCTATATTTTATTTCCCTATTTCCTTATGGCCCCTCTCATTCATTATAATGTCAGCCCCAGTGGGTCAGAGATTTTTGTCTTTTTTCTATTCCTGTAGCTTCTAGAACAATGCCTGGCACTGGCTCTCAGAAAAACAGTGGTTGAATGAGTGGACAAAACAAAAACTCCACTTCTGGCCTATAAACTCATGAAGGATAAAAGGCTTGTAAATATTTCTCTACTAACAAATTAAGTCAAAACCATTCCCGACCGAGGCACTCACTGCCCGTTAATGATAGCTCCCTGTACGTTTCTGCTGTTTTGGTGGTCAATAGATGTGAGTTTCAGGAAATCTGAATATACTCAGCGGTGCCAGGAATACCCTATTGTTTGGTGGGCATGCTCAAACGAAAAGGCAGCTTAGTTTTGGGATGGCGTCTGGCGTGGCAGTTGGATAACTTGCTGGAAAACCGTCTGGAGAAAGCTCTCTATGACAGCATGTCTTTGAGTCAGAGGACACGCATTCACTAAGCATCTGTTATGTGATGAGACCTGGTACACACACTGGGTAAGACGTCACTGTGTCCTGGATGTCGCTGGCAGTCTTACTGGGGCATACAGGTGCATAAAGAATAAACACGCAATGAGGTAT